>JAPJBO010000588.1:0-144607 GCA_030068145.1 Diplonema papillatum
AGAAGTCAACAAAGAAACGCAAAGCAATAGATGAAGCAATGAATCGATGAAGCAATATATCGATGAAGCGATGCACAAAAGGGGGAAGCCACAAGAGTGTGAGTACAGTATGTCGAATTCTTCCTTTAATTTTTTAATTCCCAAATCGGGGGGCACTTGGACTGCCCCTGGATTCTTCAAAGCAGTACCTGTAAGTAAGTTTGAGAGTCGTTGGTGCGGTGCACAAAAACATTACAAACCTGTGCTGCAAACCCGACCAATCCTGACACCTGGACTGTTATAGGCTATTTCGCGGATTTCTGTAGGGGACCCTATTGAATTTTTTTTTTTGAGTTTTATAAAAATTTTCGACGAAGGTGAATTTTAAACAAGGAAAATCTTACTGTGACGGACGGACGGGTTTTGAAGCCACAAATATTTATAGTATCCTGACACCTGGACTGTTATAGGCTATTTCGCGGATTTCTGTAGGGGACCCTATTGAATTTTTTTTTTTGAGTTTTATAAAAATTTTCGACGAAGGTGAATTTTAAACAAGGAAAATCTTACTGTGACGGACGGACGGGTTTTGAAGCCACAAATATTTATAGTAACCAGATTGTACTTGTGGTGCAGCTCCAAGCCTGCATCTCCCTGCAAGTTTCCTTTTTTGATGGCTTCCAAGACACTTGTTTCTTGGGCGAATGTGGCACCAACACCAAACTTCTTTTCTAACTTGGTGGATTTTTGCACCCATGAAGTCACCAATTTGGTGAACTCATCCTTCCCATGGTTCACCCATGCGTACTTCACCTTTCCTCTTGACTCTTTTTCTTCACGCCAAAAGAACTGGTCAGACACGGGGTTGAGGAGTGAGCGGTAGGTGGCTGCTCCGTCGGATGTGATAAACAGAGGGGATGAAGCGGTCCCCAACTCAATAATGTCCTCGTCAAGGACAGCTGAAAGCTCTTCAGCAGAGATCGGTGGCGGTGGGGGTACTACAGACACATCTGTTGAGTTTGTCCACTCACCGTGCCCGGATGGCAGAGTCACTTTTGATTGGGGTTTGATTAGGCTCATCCACTTCTGTGGAAGCTGCCTGATCACCATCTTGCACCCCTCCCCTCTCTGCACAATACCAAGAAATCGCAAGTAGGAGTACTCCCGCTCACCCTTGGCACCGTTCCCGATGGCGTCATACTCTGACGCCATCGGTACCTTTTTTGATTCATTTCACCTGTATGACGCCATCGGTACCTTTTTTGATTCATTCATTCTCCGTACGCCATCAGTACCTTTTTTGATTCACATATTCTCGTACGCCATCGGTACCTTTTTTGGACCTTTTGAATCATGGCGCCATCAGTACCTTTTTTGATTCATTTCACCTGTATGACGCCATCAGTACCTTTTTTCGACATAGGGGGGGTCATATGGAGGTCATATGGGGGTCATATAGGGGTCATATAGGGGTCATATAGGGGTCATATAGGGGTCATATAGGGGTCATATAGGGGTCATATGGGGGTCATATAGGGGTCATATGGGGGTCATATAGGGGTCATATAGGGGTCATATGGGGGTCATATGGGGGTCATATGGGGGTCATATGGGGGTCATATAGGGGTCATATGGGGGTCATATAGGGGTCATATAGGGGTCATATGGGGGTCATATAGGGGTCATATGGGGGTCATATGGGGGTCATATAGGGGTCATATAGGGGTCATATGGGGGTCATATAGGGGTCATATTGGGGTCATATGGGGGTCATATGGGGGTCATATGGGGGTCATATAGGGGTCATATGGGGGTCATATGGGGGTCATATGGGGGTCATATAGGGGTCATATAGGGGTCATATGGGGGTCATATGGGGGTCATATGGGGGTCATATGGGGTCATATGGGGGTCATATGGGGTCATATGGGTCATATGGGGGTCATATGGGGGTCATATAGGGGTCATATAGGGGTCATATAGGGGTCATATAGGGGTCATATAGGGGTCATATGGGGGTCATATAGGGGTCATATGGGGGTCATATAGGGGTCATATGGGGGTCATATAGGGGTCATATAGGGGTCATATGGGGGTCATATGGGGGTCATATGGGGGTCATATAGGGGTCATATGGGGGTCATATAGGGGTCATATAGGGGTCATATGGGGGTCATATGGGGGTCATATGGTCATATGGGGGTCATATGGGGGTCATATGGGGGTCATATAGGGGTCATATAGGGGTCATATAGGGGTCATATGGGGGTCATATGGGTCATATAGGGGTCATATAGGGGTCATATGGGGGTCATATAGGGGTCATATAGGGGTCATATGGGGGTCATATGGGGGTCATATGGGGGTCATATAGGGGTCATATAGGGGTCATATAGGGGTCATATAGGGGTCATATGGGGGTCATATGGGGGTCATATAGGGGTCATATGGGGGTCATATGGGGGTCATATAGGGGTCATATAGGGGTCATATGGGGGTCATATGGGGGTCATATGGGGGTCATATAGGGGTCATATGGGGGTCATATGGGGGTCATATAGGGGTCATATGGGGGTCATATGGGGGTCATATGGGGGTCATATGGGGGTCATATGGGGGTCATATGGGGGTCATATAGGGGTCATATAGGGGTCATATGGGGGTCATATGGGGGTCATATGGGGGTCATATGGGGGTCATATAGGGGTCATATGGGGGTCATATCATGCAGGGTCAAAACCTTGTGTCTTTTTGAAAATGGCAAAAAAAAAAATTCCGGAAAAAAATTGGGTTTTTTGAATTTTAAAAGTTTGGAACAAACTCTGCAGTAATTTTTGAGGAAGTTGAGCAAAATTTTTTTTTTCCAAAAAATTTTTTAGGGCTCCATCGGCCCCGCGGGAGCGTTTTAAAAAGACACAAGGTTTTGACCCTGCATGATAGGGGTCATATGGGGGTCATATGGGGGTCATATAGGGGTCATATAGGGGTCATATGGGGGTCATATAGGGGTCATATGGGGGTCATATGGGGGTCATATGGGGGTCATATAGGGGTCATATAGGGGTCATATGGGGGTCATATAGGGGTCATATAGGGGTCATATGGGGGTCATATAGGGGTCATATAGGGGTCATATAGGGGTCATATAGGGGTCATATGGGGGTCATATAGGGGTCATATAGGGGTCATATGGGGGTCATATGGGGGTCATATGGGGGTCATATGGGGGTCATATCATGCAGGGTCAAAACCTTGTGTCTTTTTGAAAATGGCAAAAAAAAAAATTCCGGAAAAAAATTGGGTTTTTTGAATTTTAAAAGTTTGGAACAAACTCTGCAGTAATTTTTGAGGAAGTTGAGCAAAAATTTTTTTTTCCAAAATTTTTTTTAGGGGTCTATCGGCCCCGCGGGAGCGTTTTAAAAAGACACAAGGTTCTGACCCTGCATGATATGGGGGTCATATAGGGGTCATATGGGGGTCATATAGGGGTCATATGGGGGTCATATAGGGGTCATATAGGGGTCATATAGGGGTCATATGGGGGTCATATAGGGGTCATATAGGGGTCTGTTCCAAGGCAGACGGCTGTTTAGTGTTGCAAACGAATCACGAGCACACTGAAATGGGTCTTCCACACACTGAAATCAAGTGCTCCTAAGCAGACGAACTGTGAGTGTTGCAAACGAAACGTAAATGAACTGAAATAGGGACCTCACACGCTGAAATCGACTGCGAACTATCTGATCGATCTCTCTTAATAAAAGATTAAGGCGCCGAAGGCGCAACCACCCAATCCAACTTTGCACACGCAATTGCGACTGTTCCAAGGCAGACGACTGTTTAGTGTTGCAAACGAATCATGAACAAGCTGAAATGGGTCTTCCACACACTGAAATCAAGTGCTCCTAAGCAGACGAACTGTGAGTGTTGCAAACGAAACGTAAATGAACTGAAATAGGGACCTCATACGCTGAAATCGACTGCGAACAATCTGATCGATCTCTCTTAATAAAAGATTACAGCGCCGAAGGCGCAACCACCCAATCCGACTTTGCACACGCAATTGCGACTGTTCTAAGGCAGACGGCTGTTTAGTGTTGCAAACGAATCATGAACAAGCTGAAATGGGTCTTCCACACACTGAAATCAAGTGCTCCTAAGCAGACGAACTGTGAGTGTTGCAAACGAAACGTAAATGAACTGAAATAGGGACCCCATACGCTGAAATCGACTGCGAACAATCTGATCGATCTCTCTTAATAAAATATTAAGGCGCCGAAGGCGCAACCACCCAATCCGACTTTGCACACGCAATTGCGACTGTTCTAAGGCAGACGGCTGTTTAGTGTTGCAAACGAATCATGAACAAGCTGAAATGGGTCTTCCACACACTGAAATCAAGTGCTCCTAAGCAGACGAACTGTGAGTGTTGCAAACGAAACGTAAATGAACTGAAATAGGGACCTCATACGCTGAAATCGACTGCGAACAATCTGATCGATCTCTCTTAATAAAAGATTACAGCGCCGAAGGCGCAACCACCCAATCCGACTTTGCACACGCAATTGCGACTGTTCTAAGGCAGACGGCTGTTTAGTGTTGCAAACGAATCATGAACAAGCTGAAATGGGTCTTCCACACACTGAAATCAAGTGCTCCTAAGCAGACGAACTGTGAGTGTTGCAAACGAAACGTAAATGAACTGAAATAGGGACCCCATACGCTGAAATCGACTGCGAACAATCTGATCGATCTCTCTTAATAAAATATTAAGGCGCCGAAGGCGCAACCACCCAATCCGACTTTGCACACGCAATTGCGACTGTTCTAAGGCAGACGGCTGTTTAGTGTTGCAAACGAATCATGAACAAGCTGAAATGGGTCTTCCATACACTGAAATCAAGTGCTCCTAAGCAGACGAACTGTGAGTGTTGCAAACGAAACGTAAATGAACTGAAATAGGGACCTCATACGCTGAAATCGACTGCGAACAATCTGATCGATCTCTCTTAATAAAAGATTACAGCGCCGAAGGCGCAACCACCCAATCCGACTTTGCACACGCAATTGCGACTGTTCTAAGGCAGACGGCTGTTTAGTGTTGCAAACGAATCATGAACAAGCTGAAATGGGTCTTCCATACACTGAAATCAAGTGCTCCTAAGCAGACGAACTGTGAGTGTTGCAAACGAAACGTAAATGAACTGAAATAGGGACCCATACGCTGAAATCGACTGCGAACAATCTGATCGATCTCTCTTAATAAAAGATTAAAGCGCCGAAGGCGCAACCACCCAATCCGACTTTGCACACGCAATTGCGACTGTTCCAAGGCAGACGGCTGTTTAGTGTTGCAAACGAATCATGAACAAGCTGAAATGGGTCTTCCATACACTGAAATCAAGTGCTCCTAAGCAGACGAACTGTGAGTGTTGCAAACGAAACGTAAATGAACTGAAATAGACCTCACACGCTGAAATCGACTGCGAACTATCTGATCGATCTCTCTTAATAAAAGATTAAAGCGCCGAAGGCGCAACCACCCAATCCAACTTTGCACACGCAATTGCGACTGTTCCAAGGCAGACGGCTGTTTAGTGTTGCAAACGAAACATGAACACGCTGAAATGGGTCTTCCATACACTGAAATCAAGTGCTCCTAAGCAGACGAACTGTGAGTGTTGCAAACGAAACGTAAATGAACTGAAATAGGGACCTCATACGCTGAAATCGACTGTGAACAATCTGATCGATCTATCTTAATAAAAGATTAAAGCGCCGAAGGCGCAACCACCCAATCTGACTTTTACACGCTGAAATGGGTCTTCCATACACTGAAATCAAGTGCTCCTAAGCAGACGAACTGTGAGTAAAGGACCCTTTTCAGCGTGTTCATGTTTCGTTTGCAACACTAAAAAGCCGTCTGGTGAACAGTCGCAATTGCGTGTGCAAAGTCGGATTGGGTGGTTGCGCCTTCGGCGCTTTAATCTTTTATTAAGAGAGATCGATCAGATTGTTCGCAGTCGATTTCAGCGTATGAGGTCCCTATTTCAGTTCATTTACGTTTCGTTTGCAACACTCACAGTTCGTCTGCTTAGGAGCACTTGATTTCAGTGTGTGGAAGACCCATTTCAGCTTGTTCATGATTCGTTTGCAACACTAAACAGCCGTCTGCCTTGGAACAGTCGCAATTGCGTGTGCAAAGTTGGATTTGGTGGTTGCGCCTTCGGCGCCTTAATCTTTTATTAAGAGAGATCGATCAGATAGTTCGCAGTCGATTTCAGCGTGTGAGGTCCCTATTTCAGTTCATTTACGTTTCGTTTGCAACACTCACAGTTCGTCTGTTTAGGAGCACTTGATTTCAGTGTGTGGAAGACCCATTTCAGTGTGCTCGTGATTCGTTTGCAACACTAAACAGCCGTCTGCCTTGGAACAGACCCCCATATGACCCCCATATGACCCCTATATGACCCCCATATGACCCCCATATGACCCCTATATGACCCCCATATGACCCCCATATGGGACCGATGGCGTCAGAGTATGACGCCATCGGGAACGGTGCCTCACCCTTGCTGTTCTTCCGTTTCTCTGTTCCCACAGAGAATTCGTCTAACTCCAGGCACTTGCCTGGGCCTCCAAGAGGCAGATTCTGTGCTTCCAGCAGCCGGAGGCCACTATGAGTGAGGTGAGTCAGGATCTTGTTGTACTTTGCATGCGTTCCCTTGGACATGTGGATGAAAGAATTTTGTGCTCTGTGAGACAGGCCATGAGCAAACCCACAAATCTTTTCCAAGAATTGCAAGGGTGAGATGAGAATGGTCTTCACGATGTCTGCAAGCTCCTTCTTCCTCTCTTCCTTGTTTGCACATGTTGCCTTGATCGACAAGCTCACCGCCTTTCCGAGGGCATCCCCAAGAACAGAACAGCCCCCAACGCAGCTGCCACACCTGCAAGACCATGTTGGCCAACCAGCTGAACTTGTTGTTGTTGACAGCTTCCACTTAGTCAGCTTTCGCTTGCAACCAGTGCACTTCACTGACATTGGAAGCCATGAGTGTCTCTATTACACTTTCAGCTCCCTCTGAGGCCACCTTCAGAAGCTCCAATTCAGGCTTTGCGAGCCGGGCTGAGCGAATCACTCCTGAATACAACAGTTTTCGGTCACCCCCACGCGTACCAGTCAGCCATCTTCTTTGTTTTCCTTTCTGGAGGTGTGCTTGTTCCGCCATGTTTGCTCTGTTTTTTTTTCTTCACCTGCAATTGCAATTGTGTTTTGTGTTTGCCTCATCTTGTTGCACAGTGGGACATAGATCAGAATGAAAGGGTGCTGAAAGGGACCAGAGAGGAAAACAATCTAATCTGGAAGCTAGGGAGAAGGAAGATTACCCAACATGGAGCAGGTGTCCACATCCTGTGTGATAGGCTGCCGCGTTTTTTTTGCAAATAGAAAATTTTGGCATGCCCCAGTGCAAAAAACTCGGAATTTCTCCGAAATTTTTTTTTTCTGTGAAAAAAAATGACCCAAATTTTTGGAAATTTTTGACCCAAAAATTTTGACCAAAAATTTTGACCAAAAATTTTGACCCAAAATTTTTGACCCAGAATTTTTGACCAAAATTTTTGACCAAAATTTTTGACCCAAAATTTTCGACCCAAATTTTTGACTCAAAAAATTTGACCCAAATTTTTGAACCCAAAATTGCTTGGGCCAAAGTCTAAAGTCTACTTTAGACTTTGGCCCAAGCAATCTTGGGTTCAAAATCTCAAAGTCTAAAGTAGCCAAGGTCTAAAGTAGGACTTTAGACTTTGGGACTTTAGACTTTGAGATTCTGAACCCAAAATTGCTTGGGCCAAAGTCTAAAGTAGACTTTAGACTTTGGCCCAAGCAATTTTGGGTTCAGAATCTCAAAGTCTAAAGTCCTACTTTAGACTTTGGGGACTTTAGACTCCCGCCACTTTCCTGTCCCTCTTTCCACAATGCCCAAGTATCTAATATAGGTGTACAGTGTCACACCTGCCTCAGTTTTTCTCTGCAGTCCAACAGAGAATTCGTCAAACTCAAGGCACTTGCCCGGCCCCCCAAGGGGGAGGATTGCAGCCTCGAGGCTTCGCATTCCCTCTCTGGTAACTGCTTTCAACACTTTGTTGTACCTACTGTGTGTGTCGTGGTCCATCCACATATCATGCAGGGTCAAAACCTTGTGTCTTTTTGGAAATGGCCAAAAAAAAATTTCTGGAAAAAAAATGGGTTTTTTGAATTTTAAAAGTTTGGAACAAACTCTGCAGAAATTTTGGAGGAAGTTGAGCAAATTTTTTTTTTTCCAAAATTTTTTTTAGGGCTCCATCGGCCCCGCGGGAGCGTTTTAAAAAGACACAAGGTTTTGACCCTGCATGATATCATGCAGGGTCAGAACCTTGTGTCTTTTTGGAAATGGCCAAAATTTTATTTCCAGAAAAAAAATGGGGTTTTTGAATTTTAAAAGTTTGGAACAAACTCTGTGGTAATTTTTGCGGAAGTTGAGCAAAATTTTTTTTTGCCAAAATTTTTTTTTGGGGTCCATCGGCCCCGCGGGAGCGTTTTAAAAAGACACAAGGTTTGGACCCTGCATGATATTCGAATCCTGCGCCTTGTGTTGAGATCCCAGGGAAAACCCCTGGATTTTGTTCACCAACTGCAGGGTGGAGAGATGCACACCCCCTTTTTTGGACTTCTTCTTTTTATCATCATCATCAGTCGGCTCAGCCATACCCTCAAGCTTGAGCCCAAGCTGCTTGAGGGCTCCAGCAAACATGGTGCTTCCACCAATAACCTGTTTGCACGGTTTGCACCGCCAGAAGGGCCAGTCACCCTTCCCTCGGCCTCCATAGTTAATTTGCCATGATTCTAGAGTTTCCCCACAACAGGGGCAGCTGACGTGAGTTGGCAGAACCCCATAACACTGAAGGAGCTCGACGACAGCTTCTGGGCCCTCTGCTGCAACCTCAAGGAGTTGCAACTGGGGCTTTGCCCTTCTCTTCACCCAAGATGATCCTGAGTACAACTTCTGCCTTTCACTTGAGAGGCGTGACCCAGCCTCTGCCACCCACCTTCTGTTTTTTCCTTTTTGAAGGTGTTCAGACACATGTGTAGAACTCATTTTCTCTCTCCTGTGTGTGTTTGTTGGGAATTTTCAAGTACAAGCAACACAGCTCACATCAATACAACCAACGCTTTGCATTTGCTGCACAGTCAACAAGAGGTAAAAGAAAAAGGCAGAACATGGAACAATGCTGAAGGCTAGATGAGGCAGTGAAGGCTAGGGAACAAAAGCAGTTTGGTATACATTTGCCTCAAGACAGAAACCTGGTTTAGCCTGTGTCTCTTCCAAAAAGGAAGATCAAGACAGAAATCCAGTTTGACCTGTGTTGGCAAGTGCCTCAAGACAGAAACCTGGTTTAGCCTGCTTCCAAAAGGGAAGATCAAGACAGAAATCCAGTTTGACCTGTGTTGGCAAGTGTGGCCTCAAGACAGAAACCTGGTTTAGCTCCAAAAAGGAAGATCAAGACAGAAATCCAGTTTGACCTGTGTTGGCAAGTGCCTCAAGACAGAAACCTGGTTTAGCCTGTGTCTCTTCCAAAAGGGAAGATCAAGACAGAAATCCAGTTTGACCTGTATTGGCACCACACTCAACCCACCCCACCTCCCACCATCACACCAACCCACCCCACTCACACCACCCACCTTATTCACACCAACCACCACTCACACCCACCTCACTCACACCAACCCACCCCACTCACACCCACTCACACCAATCCACCCCATCACTCACACCCACTCACCCCACCCACTCACACACCACACACTACACCACCACTCTCACCCACCTTGCTCACAATCTGAGATTGGCGAACCCAGAAATTTTTTTTTGCTGGGCAAAATCTCAGATTTTGCAAACCTGAAAATCTCAGATTTTGCAAAATCGAAAATCTCAGATTTTGCAAACGCGGAATCGAGCTATCCTCCGAGTTTAGCCGGTGCTACCACATGAAGAATGGAAAGCAAGAAGACGAAAAAGGCGTGCGTGAAACCAAGAAAACGGAAAACAAACACTGTGGGAAACGAAAAAGCCTTGCCGAAGACAAGGTCACAGGGGGATGGGGTGGGCGGGATTCAAGGCTTTGAGACCAACCTCCCCCCTGGTTCTTAGTACTATTTGTTGGATAACATGCAGGGTCAAAACCTTGTGTCTTTTTGGAAATGGCAAAAAAAAAAATTCCAGAAAAAAATTGGGTTTTTTGAATTTTAAAAGTTTGGAACAAACTCTGCAGTAATTTTTAAGGAAGTTGAGCAAAAATTTTTTTTTCCAACTTTTTTTTTTGGGGTCCATCGGCCCCGCAGGAGCGTTTTAAAAAGACACAAGGTTTTGACCCTGCATGATAAATAGCTACTAGGGCTATTCTCTGGAATGTCGATTCCCCAAATGAATCTGCAGAATCGAGCTATCCTTCGTAGTTTAACTGAGGGAATTCTGTATCGCAAGGCACTCTCCCACAGGTTACCTTACCCCTCCCGTACACTTCGATCCCCGTTCTTTTCCGCCCACCCTCCAAAGATTGTGGCCACCGTATCGCTTTTGACCGCGAAGAGCAATCGGCACCTGGGCGCAGTTCTTGTAACGGGATCCCCATCATTGTTAGAGGCAACCTGCATCTTGCAGCCGGAAGAGCGAAGCAGGAGAAGGCAGATATTGGCCGAGGCTCTTGAAACGGGACGTCGGGGCGGCTTAAAGGACGACTTGTTGATCCTCACGGTAACATGCAGGGTCAAAACCTTGTGTCTTTTTGAAAATGGCCAAAAAAAAAAAATTCCGGAAAAAAATTGGGTTTTTTGAATTTTAAAAGTTTGGAACAAACTCTGCAGTAATTTTTGAGGAAGTTGAGCAAATTTTTTTTTTTCCAAAATTTTTTTTAGGGCTCCATCGGCCCCGCGGGAGCGTTTTAAAAAGACACAAGGTTTTGACCCTGCATGGTAACGTGCCTCGTCTTCGTTTTCTAGACGTCTGCCGCGACACTCTCGAACTAGCTGTTCGTTGCTGCTTCCGAAGGCGAAGAAACTGTTTGATCCTTGCTGACTCTGAACCTCTATTTCCTTTCCTCTTCTTTTAGTGCATCATGTCGAGCCCCGAACCCAACCTTGCCCCGTTTACACTGAGTGAAGTGCGCACTGCACGTGCAAGGGCGACATCCCCCTCTGCAACAGCAGGACAGGGGTTCCCAGCGCCAGTCGAGATGTCGGAGCGTATGCTCCTGGATCAGGCAGAGTCCCTTCTTGGAAAGTTAGTTGTGTACTCCTGCAGACGGAAAAATGACACGAGCGGGTGGCTCATGCATGCAGGAGTGTTGAGGAAAGTCAGTGAAGTTGCGGAGGGAGAAACACCTTTTCGTGTGCGATTGAGCGAAGCCTTCAATTATCTGCACGGCATTTCGCCATTCGATGGTGCAGAGCGAGAATTCTTGCTCCCGGATCCAGATTGGGTTTACAACCGGTTAATTGAGGCTTCTGTTCATCAAACTGAGGCAGCTCAGCGTGAGATGAATCTTTTGAGGAGTACGATGGAAGCACGACTGATGGGGTTGGAACAGCAATTGCAGTTCCAACATAAACCAGAAAACGTGAAAGAGTTTGATGTAGACCAAGAGTCCCAGACGAAGATGAGAGCCACTGAACAGAAATGGTCTCACCCAGCGGCGGTGAAGAGTGTGCATGAGTGGAAGGAAATTTTTGAATCGAGCAGCCCCGATGGGTTGATTTTTGCATTGCAAGCACAGTATGTGAGCGGCTTGACTGGATTGCAAGGCGGGAAAGATTTGGAAGCAGCTTTTGACCAGCTTCGTCTGTGGGTGATTGGTTGCGCCATGACAGCGGGATGGGAGTCGACTCCCCTGTTAGACTTGGGCAATGTGCTGCTCCGCAATTTGCGGGTGCATCACTACCATGTGCGAGACCGAGTGCCCCGAGGTGCACTGTTGGACAAGTTGAAGTTGGAGCAGTCTTCCACAGACGAAGTCGCGAAAGCTGCTATTGCACTCGGTGGCAAGAAGGGGAAAGGGAAGCGACAGTACACTGCTTCTGCCAAAGGATTTAAAGGGCAGGGAAACGTCAGGGCAGAGAGACAGCATTGACTGGCCGTCTTTCTGCCTTCCCCTCAGCCAGTCACATCGATTTACATCCCGCAGCTAGGCCTACAGAAGACCTGCTTTGTCAAAAAGTCGCTGGACTTCCGAAGTCAACAAACGCGAGAAATGCGCTCCGTCGCATTTCCAATAGAAACACGGCTTCAAAAAGGTGCAATAAACACTTTTGCCAAAGCAGTACTTCAAAATCTAGCTCAAGGAATTGGAAAGAAGACAGTACGTACGAAAGAAGGAATGGTGACAGCAAACGAAGCCGGGAATATGCTCCAAAACCTTGTATCAGTAATGTGGGCACGTTCCACAACGGCCCAAAGACAGAGTCTATGGAACAGATTGCTGAGGTGGACATCGGCCCAGGGACTGCCTCTCAATGCGGACACAGCGGCATTGTTCGTCATGGCAACCCGTGTCAGTCCCCAAGCGCAGTTGTCGTATGCCAAAGGTATCTCAGCAATGTTGGGGTACTTGGAGCTGGACAACCGCCCGATCTTGAATCTAGCTCGGGCTCTCCGAGCCACTGGAGGAAATATTCCCAGCCACCAAGCGTTACCGATAAGCAAAACACTTCTATTAGAGTGGGCGCGAGAACAGCAACCACCCCTACGACTAGCAGCTTTCGTGGCTTGGAAGACAGCAAGCAGGTGGGGGGAGGTCGCAGCTCTCAAGCACCATCAATTCATACTGGTGCGGAAAGAGGAAGTTGTGATAGATTGGGACACGACCCCAAAGGGCAAACGTGCAAATCCCTTTTCCCCCTCACGTTGGACGGTCATAACGGGCGATCTGACCTCGGAGATAGCGACTCTTTTCCAGGGCATGGGCGTGTTTCGGCAACTAACACATGTAGACACCGCCATGCTCAACGTATTGTGGAAAAAAGACCATCGTCTGCGGCGGTTTTCCGGCCACAGTATCAAACGCGGAGCAGTGTCGTTCCTTTTCAAGTTAATGTCTCGGGGTGTTCCCCTCCAAGAGTGGCTAGTGGTTCGATTAGCAAAGCATCAAGAGAAGATAGGGTTTTCCGACATGACAATCCGGTATGGGGGCGACCCGATTGCTATGGCGCGTACTCTGAGGACGGGGGAAGTGACACAGTATTTATAAATACACATAGGAAACATACACTGACCCGACGCGCGCATAGTTCTAGGATTCCGTTAACAGTTGAAGAGAAAAGTGCGCCGCTACATGCAACAAAAGTTCAACCTTTACAGGTTGAAAAACTAAAGGTAAGAATGAAAGACTCCGTGCGGAAGAGGTTTGACCTCGTGTGGAGCGCAACCTTTTATCCCTCATCCTCTCGTCCGTCATACCGAAGAGGCGTAAATGAGCGTTCTTCACTGAATCCAGCTCATGCGGAGCGGTTGGTGGAGTGCGATATTGCCGCCCCAGCCACCAAACCGGGTACACTGTGCTCAGTACCTTTCACAGTGTTGGAAGAGAAACCTTCGGGTCTGAGACAACGTTTCATTTTATGGACACGCGAGGCGAACGAGCAGTTGGAGGACTCGTATAGAGCAAACGTACCATTGGAACACGTCTCGCAGTATTTGCATGTAGTTTCAGATGAATGTGCATCGCTGCGAGATCTACGGTGCGGGTTTTACCAGGTAGAAATACCTGAGATATCTCGGAAACATTTCAGGTTCACCGACAGTCGAGGCAGGTGGTTCGAACTGACTCGGCTACCGATGGGGCACAGTTGCGCTCCTGAAATTATGCATACTCTGACTTCAGTCATCGGAGGACATCCGGACTATGTCAAGGAGGACTTTCGTGCATGCAACGTTACAGTCCATACATGGATCGATAACATTCGGTTGACCGGGAGTAAATCGTCAGTAGAGGCAGAAACCGTTCGTCTGGATAAGACGGCGTGTGAAGCCCGGGTGACCTGGAAACCGGAGGACAGCGAGGACGTTGTCTCAATGTATGACTTCATTGGTGTAAAGTTTGACCACACGAAAGCTGAGGTAGCTCCGTCAAAAAGAATGTTAGTGAAGCTAGAAAGCGTGAGATTTGAGAGAGTGACAGCAGGCGAATTAGAATCATTCGGAGGCCGGCTCATGCACGCTAGTGCGGTTTCGGGAATTCTTCTCGGAAGATTCTGGTTTGCTATAAAGTATTTACGAAGAGTTATTAACGGGCTTAACTCAGGGAAAATAAACACTTCGACACCTGTTGCTGTTCCACCTTCCGTTCAGAGGGAGTTTAATACTTGGCGCGCTGCTGTCAGCAAGCCGCTCAAAGTGAAGAAGCTTTTCCCGTGCATCCCATCCACGGTTTTCGTGGATGCTTCTCTGAAAGGATGGGGAATGGTGGCGATCGATAGCCGCACAAAGGAGGTTATAGTAGCTGGCAATTCCTGGACCAAATCAGAGTCCGTACTACACATAAATGTACTAGAAGCGCTGGCTTTTCGCAACTCTATCTTTGCACTTCCCCCGGCTTTTTTGAAAAGTAGTATCGATTTTAAGGTCGACAACACGACAGTAGCGTCGGCGGCGAGGAAGGGCGCATGCGTGGCCTCAAAGCCTTTGAACGAAGCAATCGTGGCAGCGTTGACACGCTTGTCAGAATTTGACACACAATTTACAGTGTCGTGGGTGCGCTCTGCAGCGAATATAGCTGACTTGCCTTCCCGCATGTCCCCTGAGCAGCTCTCTTCCAGAAATGGAAAGATGATGGTTAGACAGGCGTTATGGAAGTTTTTTACACGCGATGGGGTTCGTTCTCGTTCAGAAGGTCTTTTTCGCCCTGTCTGGCCGAGACGTTCATCCCCTTCGCTTAGTTAACCTTTCTGGTTTCCCGTTTTCCCCGTTTATCTTTACACCAGCCGCGCGAAGAAGAATTCTCGTAGTTTAACTGAGGGAATTCTGTATCGCAAGGCACTCTCCCACAGGTTACCTTACCCCTCCCGTACACTTCGATCCCCGTCCTTTTCCCACCCATCCCGCCCTGTAGGTTCGTTCTCGTTCAGAAGGTCTTTTTCGCCCTGTCTGGCCGAGACGTTCATCCCCTTCGCTTAGTTAACCTTTCTGGTTTCCCGTTTTCCCCGTTTATCTTTACACCAGCCGCGCGAAGAAGAATTCCCGAGTTTAGCCGGTGCTACCACATGAAGAATGGAAAGCAAGAAGACGAAAAAGGCGTGCGTGAAACCAAGAAAACGGAAAACAAACACTGTGGGAAACGAAAAAGCCTTGCCGAAGACAAGGTCACTTTCCGCCTCCACTACGCATGTTGGCCCAGAAAACGCCTCACCGCCTGTAGAACCTGGTCCTGATTGTCACGGGTCATCCTGATGGGCGGAACGCGCGATGGCATATCAGCAGGATTGCATTCCGACTTCACCCACTCAAGGGAAAAAGTGCATCTACTGTCTTTCAGTGTCTGCAACGCACCCACAACTGAGTCGTTCAGGATCCTGCTCTTGACACACTGCTTCTTCCTTGCGGCGCCAACAACGGTTGTGTTGTCAACAAAAATACTAATTGGTCTGCCAGCGGACTTGCGTGGAAGCAACCTCAACACACAGAGTAAGGCGCGTGCCTCTAACTCATTGATGTGATGTTTCTTGTGGAAGGGTGACCATTCCTCCCCGTGAACGAATACTTCGCCTGTTTCCCGATCAACAATAACGCCGCCCCATCCCTTGAGGCTCGCGTCAACAAAAATGGTGAAAGCTGTTGGTTGAGAATGAGGTTGAACCTGGCGCTCCACTTGAACCTCTTGGCGCCACTTATTCAGTTGCACTACTACGGACGTTGGCAGAGCAACACGTGTGCCGGGTTGCCTTGTATTGCGATTTAGAGAGTTCACAATTCTCCTTAAAAACTTTAGGGCAAACCAGTATGTCCCTGGGAACACACCTGAAACAGCTGACGCGTGTAGCAACCTACCACCCAGAGACTCAAGGTCTGACGCAGTAACATCTGTAGAAAGATCCAGTGCCTCGAGCCTGTTTCTGATTTTGCTGGAAGGCCGCACTACTTTCTTTTCATGGTTCCATTCGACACCAATAAACTCATATATCTTGACCTGGTTTCTTGTGTCTTGCGGCTTCCATGTGAGTCGGCAACTTTCGGCCGTCGTGTCGAGTCTTGCAGACTCCCTTTTTACTGCCACAGTTCTTCCAGTGTATCGAATGTTATCGATCCAAACGTGCACACACACACCTTTGGCCGCAAATGCTGGTTTGACGTACACTGGGTCCCCTGCCGCCACCGCTGCAAGGGTGTGCATGATCTCCGGGGCACAACAATGCCCCATCGGGAGCCGGTTCAGAGTCCACCAGTCGCCGTCAGAGTCGGAAAAAGTGAACAGATGCCGACTCGGTTTTGGTACTTCTATGGCATAAAACCCCGTTTTGAAATCCCTGGTCGAGGCACATTCATCGTTCACACACAGCAAGTAAAAAGAGATATGCTCGATGGGCACTTTTGCCTCGTACCCTCGTTCAGACAAGCAATTGTTCGCTGCCCGGGTCCACAAAATAAATCTTTGCCGAATCCCTTCTTCCTTCTCTTCAACCACTGTAAATGGTATGTTCTCGAATGGACCGGGGCCATCGACACGTGAGGCAATGCCGTGCTCATACAGAGTCGTAGCATGAGAGGGACTCAAGAAGGAACTCCGTGACGGTCCCGACGCTGGGTGGTGCAGGGATGGGAAAAAGGTCGCATTCCAAACTTCATCGAACCTCTTCAGGGCCGATGGTGACATTCGGGCCCTCAGCTTATCAATGTCCATGGGCGGGACACTCGAAACATGCAAAGGGGATTGTTTCTCCTTTTCTGACTCAGGAAGCCTCGTTCTTTTACCCCGCCTCGTGATCGAGTGAAAAGTGTTGGAGATTCGAGCAGAAGGGAAAGTGTGCATCGACGAGAGAAAGTCATTCAGAGCAATGCGGTCACCTTGTCGGTTCTCAAAGCTCTTGCCATTGCCAGGGGGTCGCCTCCGTACCTCAGGGTCACCTCGGCTAGCCCCTCGACCTCCTTGACCTTGTGCTTGGCGAGCCGAGAGAGAAGAACTTCTGGAATCAGATGGCCGGCAGCCACCTTCTTGAAGAGGTAGGTCAGGGCGCCTCTCTTTATGCTGTGAGCCGAGTACAGAGACAGTTGCGGGCTTCTTCGCCACACCCCCACCAACTTTGTAGTCGTCCATGAGGTCAACCTCTGGAACGGTGGCAGAGAAGTCAGAAGCAAGAAGATCGCCTCTGTCAGATCGCCCTTGATGACCACCCACCTTGAGTGCGTGAACGGCATGGCCCTTCTCCCCTTTGGGATTGTGAACCAGTCGATCACGACCTCGTCTCGCTTGACGAGAAGGAAGTTCGCCGACGACAGATTCGACACCTCCGTCCACCTTGACGCTGTCTTCCACGCAATCAAGGCCGCGAGACACAACCGGGGGCTTTGGCTGAACGCCCATGCTACAAGGATGTGCTTCTCCATAGGCATCGCCTGCTGGCAGGGTATCGCAGCTCCGACGGCCCTCAGAGCAGCCGCCAAGCTCAGGAGGGATTGGTTGCAAATGCCTAAGTGGCGGAAAATCCCGGAGAGGCTCTTTGTGTAGCTGAGCATCCCCTGTTGCCGGACACCAGTTGCCACTACGAACAGGCATGCCGAATCCGGGGTTAGTGGAAGGTCGTTGAGGGAGGTCCAGCTGGTGAATCGCCTCCACAAATGTCGGCGCTGCAAAGTGGTCGACGATGCCCACATGCTCGCCACAAGGTCCTGTAGTTTCAAAGTCGCGACACCCCCTGAAACCTTCCCTTCTCCAGTTCGTCGAACAGTCGTACGGCTCGTGCCTCCAGTGATGTGTTGGAAGACAAGGCGGCCGAAGAGGGTCGTGAGGTGTGGGTCGCTTGCTTGATTGTGATGAAGGAGTTGGATGACCGGACTTCTTTGAGAGACGCTGCAAGGCATGAAGCCCGTTGTGGAGTTTTCGGACCTTGGCATTAAGTGCCTTCGACGACGAGGAAGCAGTTTGATTTCGGAAGGAATCCGGTTTGTTGTTGCGGGGACTGGCGTTTTTGGCTCCAGCCGGGGCGGACCCAGTCATTTCGCACCGGCCGAACCTTTTCCCTGACCCTGACGCTTCCAAGAGGGGGTCGACCTTTGCACTTTCCCCGACATCCGCTGCATCACAACAGCGGCGGCCTTGTCCACAGCATTTACCGGGCCAGACATACCCTCACCCTGCTTGGCTAGCTCTGTCTTCAGCTCCCGTCGTGGAACCTTGTGCCGCACGTAGTTGTGCTGCACGCGGACGAGTTGAAGCAGGTTGTTGCCCGCCTGCCTTTGCGGTGTCCCTTGCCATCCGTCGAAGTAGGCGACGCCCATGATCCAAAGGCGCAAGCTGTGGAACGCCTCCTCAAGCTGCTCGCCCCCTGGCAGATGTGCCATTCCACTGAGATAGCGCGACTCCAAGTGGAATATGAGCCGGTGCGGGTCAGTGGAAATTTCATCCACCCAGTCTTTGACGTCTTCGGCGTCTGCTGGGAAAACAACTGCGACATCGCCATCATCTCCGTCTTGAGCTGCTTTCTTCTGTCCTCCGGCACTGAGGTCCTCCACCTTCTTCAGCAACAACGACAACTGTTGCTGCAGCGCTTGCAACTGTTGGTCCTTCTCAGTGTTGCTGCGCCTCAGCTCGGCTATGATAGCCACAGCCTGCTCTGTCTGGTGGACGGCAGCCTCCAACACACGGGAGTACTCGTACCCCTCTGCAGGTAGAGGGTACTCCTGCTCTGGTCCGGCATGTTGCTGAACACCGTTCAAGTGGTTGTTCGCCACTGATGCACGAACCTTGTACTTCGCTCCTGCTTCCTCGAGGAGGCCTGCATGAAGCAGGTACGGGCCATCTGAGCCAGCAATGCGGACGCTGTAGACGACAACCTTGCCCACCAAGGCCCTGCACTGGTCATGCATCTGGCGCTCACTCATCTTCATTGGTGCAGGGATGCCGGCTTGTCCAGCCGTTGCTGACGGTGCGACCGAGCGTGCTCTTTCTGTTGCCGACTCGGAGGACCCTCTCCGTGACTCTGGCTCTGGTGATGCTTCAGGCAAAGCCAACATCTTTGGATTCAAGGCTTTGAGACCACCAACCAAGCAACCAACCTCCCCCCTGGTTCTTAGTACTATTTGTTGGATAAATAGCTACTAGGGGCTATTCTCTGGAATGTCGATTCCCCAAATGAATCTGCAAAATCTCAGATTTTGCAAAATCGAAAATCTCAGATTTTGCAAATCTCAGATTTTGCAAAACGGGCCAATCTCAGATTTTGCGTATTTTGCCAAAATCTCAGATTTTGCAAATCTCAGATTTTGCAAAATCTGAGATTTTCGATTTGCAAAATCTGAGATTTCGCGTTTGCAAAATCTGACACCCGCCAGTTGGGTGCCGGACAAGGTGTAGTTGGGTGCCGGACAAGGTGTAGTTAGGGCTGCCGGACAAGACAAAGTGTAGTTGGCTGCTGGACAAGGTGTAGTTGGCTGGCTATTTTGGATTGGTCCAAGTACACCTTGTCCGGCAGCCCCAACTACACCTTGTCCGGCAGCCAACTACACCTTGTCAGACAAAGTGTAGTTGGCTGCCGGACAAGGTGTAGTTGGCCCCTGGCTATGGATTGGTCTAACTACACCTTTTTTTAGCAGCTGTAACCAGCGCAGTGAGTTGGGAGAGGGCATGGGGGGTTGCATGGGGAAAACGCCATCCAGGGTCACAAGGCCTGGACAGTCCATTGGACTGAGCTGTTGAGTGACCATGTATAGCATGCAGGGTCAGAACCTTGTGTCTTTTTGAAACGCTCCCGCGGGGCCGATGGACCCCAAAAAAAAAATTTGGCAAAAAAATTTTTTGCTCAACTTCCGCAAAAATTACTGCAGTTTGTTCCAAAATTTTAAAATTCAAAAATCCCATTTTTTTTCTGGAACTAAAATTTTGGCCATTTCCAAAAAGACACAAGGTTCTGACCCTGCATGATAGTTGGGTGCCGGACAAGGTGTAGTTGGCTGCCGGACAAGGTGTAGTTGGGTGCCGGACAAGGTGTAGTTAGGGCTCCCGGACAAGGTGTAGTTGGGTGCCGGACAAGGTGTAGTTGGGTGCGGGACAAGGTTGGCTGCCGGACAAGGTGTAGTTAGGGCTCCCGGACAAGGTGTAGTTGGCCCCTGGCTATTTTGGATTGGCCCAACTACACCTTGTCCGGCAGCCCCAACTACACCTTGTCCGACAAGGTGTAGTTAGGGCTGCCGGACAAGGTGTAGTTAGGGCTGCCGGACAAGGTGTAGTTGAGGCTGCCGGACAAGGTGTAGTTGGGCCGGACAAGGTGTAGTTAGGGCTCCCCCCGGACAAGGTGTAGCTGGGCCCTGGCTATTTTGGATTGGGCCAACTACACCTTGTCCGGGAGCGTCCAACTACACCTTGTCCGCCAAGGTGTAGCATGCAGGGTCAAAACCTTGTGTCTTTTTAAAACGCTCCCGCGGGGCCGATGGAGCCCTAAAATTTTTTTTGGAAAAAAAAAAATTTGCTCAACTTCCTCAAAAATTACTGCAGAGTTTGTTCCAAACTTTTAAAATTCAAAAAACCCAATTTTTTCTGGATTTTTTCTTTTTGCCATTTTCAAAAAGACACAAGGTTTTGACCCTGCATGGTAGCTCGGACAAGGTGTAGACCCGCCTAGCGACAGCGTCATTACCTCCACCCAAACTTCGAACACCTCTCGCCTGCAACATCTGTCGACGCCCACGGAAACGATCACCACACGTGTAGCAACTCTCGTCGCGACCTTGGCCCTCGCAGCCGTCATTTACGCAAAGAAAGCACTAATAGCTACCCCCACAAAGCATCCCTTGAACGCAACGAACACCTGCTGGTACTCTCGTACATTGGTCTGAAAAGCCGCTGTACGGGGATTGTGTGACGCGTTCGTTGTCGAAGCGCGTCCATCTCGTATCGTTGTACGGGGTATCGTTCAGCACGTGTACGGTGTAATGGCCAGCGTTGTCTTGTCCTGCGTGGGCGACGACTGCTCTGAGCTTCAGTACGTCGGCGTTGTTAGGGATTTTGATTGTAGGATTAGCCGCCACGGGTCGGCGGTTTTCGGTTGTGTGCTGGTTCCGTAATATACGTATTACGAGACTTTGGACGTTGCTGATGCTGTGTTGTAGCGTTACTTTGTTACTGGCTGTACATTCACATCTGTAATCGGAAGGTTGGTGCGGCACAGTGGAAGTTCAGACATTCTTGTGCTGTTCCAGCTATCGGGGCGAGAAACAAGATGTCATACCAGTGCTCGTTCGTATGACTGCTTGAGCAGTCACTCTTGTAGTGGCGTAACTATGAAAGATTGCTTTGAAATTGTCGGGCTCATCTGGACGGCAACTAGCGTGTGCTGCGTTCTCCTGCGCGATAGTCGTACTTACTGCTCTGAACGCTTTTTCGAAGTCATGCTGTAATCCTGCCTCGAAAGGTTGTAGCAGATGTTGGTGTAGTCTGTGCACCGTGCTGGCCGACTTTTTCTTTTGCATCCAGTTGTATGCTGCTAGGGTGCATTCTCCGGTCGCATGCGTAGTACAAGTTGCGTATCTGGTGACTTTTTCTGCAAGGTTGGTGGCGGCGATGAGGTGTACTCTTTTACGCCTGCGACTTGGCAGAACCTCCCCACGAATCTCCCAACCAAGTCCACGAAAGTCTGCAGCCGGACGCAGCACTACACTGCCCGCCAACCCCGCCAACACGGAGACAAGACGCAGCCACGGACCTCAACCGTTGTACCGCAGAACCAACTCCACCCTCTCCTCCCGTCCCCGACGAAACCGCAGCGTCAACCCAGCAACTACTGGAGCACATACGCGGCCATGAATCGTCACCCGAGCTCGCTGCTCCTGAGGAGACAACTTCAGTGCCCAAATTGCCATACACGTACCACCGAATCAGGCACACTGCTAAAAGGCGCCCGCGGCCTTAGCATTCACCTACGTTTCTGCAAAGAACTACCGTCATCGTCGCGCCGCAAAAATGTCGTCTTCTGCAACGCCGGAAAGAAGCAGTTTTGCCCATATTGCCACAGTGACGGACAGACGAAGGGAAAGCCACAGTTCACTAGCCTACGCCACCACAAACCGTGGTGCAAAAAAAGACACCGCAAGCTCAAGATGTCTACGAATCGTTAACCAGGCACGATGCCCTGTGCATCCAGAGTACCTTAACTGCGGAGGACAACAAGCAGTCCCTCTCTCCACACCTTTTTTTTTCTTTCTGTATTGACACCAAATGGCAGGGGACTTTAGCTCTTTGTCTGACCGAGCAAAAAAGCCGGTTTCAGCGAAAACCCCGGTTTTTCGGCTCTGTGGTGCCGGTGGGTGGCTGAGTGCCTGGAACTGTCGCCCCATACACGCAAACTAGGGAACGGAGAGGAGTGGTGAGATATAGGCCTGCGGTGGCGGTGCGCACGTCATCCAACTACGGAGGTGGTAAGTGAAAAAAAGCTTTGATGGCAGTAACAGTATTCAGGGGGGCACTGCGCCTGTGCACACCAAGGCTTCCTTGTAGTTTTTGAATGAGCAGAAACGATTTGCTCGTGTTCTTCCGTAGTTTTGGAGGTCCTCGACAGAAGCTCCAGTCCGCACATGATGTCCTTCAACGTATCATTGTGCAGAGTGGTTCGGAGACGGCTCTTGACAAGTTTCAGGGGCGAAAACATCCTCTCCGCACCGGCAGTTCCTTGCTGCAACCAGCAGCATCTGGGTACAGCATTCGAAACTGGGTGTCACCCAAGAGGCTTGCCAGCACTTGACTGAACTCCGTCCACTCCCGTGCCTGGATCAGTTCCTCTAGCAAGGTCGTGTGCGAGTGCACACGTGGCAGTGTAAACCCCCCCCCTGCATATAATTTACATCCGCATATAATTTACATACCGTAATTTACATTTTACGCCAAACTCGCATATATAATTTACATTTTTCTATAATTTACATATGGTTTTTTCATTTTTCCCGGGGACAAACAAGCCATGCTCAAGTGTACCAGGGAAGGTCAGCAGGTGTGGCAGCTGTGCCTTCGTGTTTCAGCTCCACGTCTCTCTAAGATGCGCATCGGAGTGAAGTCAGAACAAAGGGGGGAACACTGCAGAAAGACTTTCCATTGCTGACTCAAAAACGAGGGGTGATGATGATGTTCTCGCTTTTTAAAAATAGAAGAAGGACGGCTCCAAAGTCTTGAAAGGAAAAAGGCTGCTACTGTTGTGAGCCGGGGTTGGGCTGTGAAGCCTCTGCTTTCACCTCTGTTTTCACCTGGGTAAACATTGTGATCTTCTGCACCCCTGGGGGAAGCGGCTTTTTGTGTTTGCCCTTGGGCGCATCCCGAGCGGAAGCGGCAGCCATTTGCCGGCCCTTTTCTTCCGCTTCCTTGATTTTCTTTTCCAGTCTCTCCTTGTGGTCTTCCGTGTCAGCTGGGGGCGGGGCAACGAAGGTGTAACCGGGATCAATACCTCTGATACGTGTTTCAGGGTGCGTTGGGCCGTGGTATCCCAAGCGGTCAAAAGCCTGAGTCACTCCTGTTGTGGCATTAAGTGTGGCCTCAGCTACCAACTTTGCAAGCAGGCTTCTTTTTTGCTTGGCGGTGAGCTTCTTTTCGCTGTGTTCTTCAAACGCCTTTGCATGACGGGAGCGGTAAGACGCTGCAAAGAACACGTCTACCCATTGCAGCCAGCTCGTCATTCCTGCCGGTATGACTGCAACGGGTAGACGGCTGCTGAAAAAGGAGGTGAGAGAAGCAGAGGTGAGGTGGGACGTTGCGCAATCCAGGATTACCAATGTAGTCGCGCAACCTGCCTTTTCACACCATTTCTTCACGTGAGGCACGACGTGGTTTACCATTGTCTCGCTGTTCACCACGCCCTTCGGGGTCCAAATGACCTTGACCCGGGTGTCGTACTTCTCCTGCTTAATGGAGTCGCGGCGAGGTTGGCCCTTGAGCATGAGAATGGGTGGGACGTGGAATGGGGAAAAGTCAGGGCCACCTTTTTTTGTTGCTGCAAAGGCAAGGAGCGTTGCGGACCTCTTGCTGGCATTGGCATCGTGGTTGACACGAACATCCTTGTCGCCAATGGCGGCGACGGTTTTGATTTTCCCCATGCTACCCGAAAGGGAGCACGGGACTTCGTCCATGTTGAGGACACCGTCGACATGGGGGAGAACGTGGTGGAGGTGTGTGTGGAACACCTGTGCTTTCGCACAGATGTCATCCCGCGTAAAGGGGGTCTGCTTCTGCACCACTTTGACTCGAAAGCGGTTCCTGCTCAGGAAGTTTCGCAGGTACGTTGTGGAGACACTCCTCACGTTCCTCAACGTCTGCAGTGTCACTTTCCGATTGTCTTTGCGCTTCTCTACGACAAACACCTTCAGGCATGCCTCAACAAGCGGGAAGAGCGTCTTCCTGTGCCTCATTCTGCGCTTCACGCGTAGAGAGCCGCTACCCCTGGACGATGTCACAGCCTTCCGGAAGCTTTCAACCTGGCTGCGGTTGTGGATGGTTGTGGCACCGTTGTCCACGTTTTCCTTTGCCCAACTCCGCAGCGAGCTCATCACCTCACGACTCTGCGAATTCGGGTTCTTCCTTGTTGCCTCTGGCTTTGCCGCCTCCCTCTCCGCCACTGCGACCACCAGTTCGTCGAACTTCCGGACAATCTTGCCCTTGGACTCGAGGCATGTTGTTCTCCTGTTCGCCCTCTTAGCAACCCCACGTTCCAGCTTCACCTTCTTTGCAGCAGGCGGTGCACCACCCTCTTCCTCCGGGTCCCCATCACCAGAGTCGCTCTCCTCAGCTTTATTCCCATCTTCGTCTTCCTTGCCTTCACCTTCCTCGTCTGTGCCGTCGTCGTCTCCGCCGGCGAACGAAGCCACGTCACCGTCGGAGCCCCCGTCTGTGCTTACAGCCCCGGGATCGTCTTCAAGCTCGGAGAACTCGCTTCCACTTTCGGACCCGACAACAACGAACTCGCTTGCCTCATTCTGGAGACGCAGCTCCTCCAAGGCTGCTGTCTGCAGTGCCTTTAGTTCAGCCATCCCCGCCCCTTTGTGCGGTGTTCTAGCCCTGTAAGGGGTCTGTGTAAGCGCCTCGTAATGTAAATTATATACACCACGAAGTGAATCTCGCGTATTATTTACATAGGGGCCCAAACTCGTGTATAATTTACATACCGTATATAATTTACATTTTTTGGACCCCAAAAATGTAAATTATATGCGAGAGGGGGGTTTATGTAATGTCATCCATGGGGTGAGCTTGTGCGTGTGTTTTCAGGTGGTTCACAAGAGGAGCAACCTGTTCTTTGGACTTTTTCGACGTTGCCAAAAAACTCCCAGCGTGGATTTTATACACACAAAAGCTGGGATGGTGGCATTCTGAGTGCGGCCATAATGCTTCGCCCATCTTGGGGCTTTGCATACCTTCCCTCACGCCTTTTTGATATTTTAGTTTAGCTGAGTGCCCACGAACTGTGTTCCACTGACCAACAGCGCATTGCTGCACGGTACACCGCATGGTGACACGGACACATCACGTGACATCACGTGCGCATCACGTGCCACACCGTGACGTGCCACGTGACAGCAGTACAGTACAGTACTGCCGGAGCTTCCAAACCTGCCAAATGGCCTTTTTTTATCCAAACCTGCCAAATGGCTTTTTTTTACCCGTCCCGCTACTTTTTACTTACCCTGTACCCCCTTACTGTTACCCCTCCCCGTAAAAGAACCAGACTCACACCGCAGTCCTGTCTGCAGACACTCAGGTTCCGCGCTGATGATGGTCCGCCTTATGTGTCCGTGGCTTAAAGGACCGAAACACGGCGCAGACGGGACCAGTGCGGTGTTGAGCACGTACCCATTCCAAGCACGTTCTTGCAATCCCCCCATTCCAGTAGGGTACTTCGCGTAACGCGACTTGCTGCCCTCAGCACGCAGGATTACTTCCTCGCACTCTTTTCCTTTAGGTACTTCAACCATTGGTGCTGCACACGGCAACCCCATGTCCACTGTGCTCTGCGGAGTTTACTTCGCAGATGGCCACCGTAAAAAGAAGACAAGTCAGTGCTGCCTAGCGAGTCGCAGTCACCATCAGGGCGAGTGCCCTGAGTTTTTTGACTGATTGCTCAGACACGGTTGTAGGGGCCTTCTCCCCGTGACGGATTCGCCTGTGGTCCTGGCTGTGACGAGCTACGAACAGCCGCCTGACAAACCAGACTCACACCGCAGTCCTGTCTGCAGACACTCAGGTTCCGCGCTGATGATGGTCCGCCTTCTGTGTCCGTGGCTTAAAGGACCGAAACACGGCGCAGACGGGACCAGTGCGGTGTTGAGCACGTACCCATTCCAAGCACGTTCTTGCAATCCCCGTAAAAGAACAAAGTAGAAAGCTACAGGTTTGACACGGCAACCCCTGCTCAACGTGTAGGACGTGGGGGGCCCAGGACCACTTGCACAACGCAGTGGACTTGGTGTCGGTCACATACGCTAAAAACGTAGTTACACGGATGCGCAACCACATGTGGCAGTAAACAGTAAAGCAAAAGCGACACAAAGTACGTAAAGGAATGAAAACACACTGCCCAGACCCTGCTCTAACAGCACAAAAGGAAACCCCCCCCTCCCCCGCCTCACAAGTCAAACGGAGACTTCAAAAAACCGACCGCTTACTACAAGAAACAGTCTAGAAAATGAAAAAGCCCCGCCTCTGGTCCAGGAACGTGACGGTGTAGCCAAGAACACCCTTTGTACTGGCACCCTGCTCCTTGTCTGAGTCAGTTCCGGGAAGCGACAGTCGCGAGGCTCCAAAACAAATCGAAGGATACTGTTTAGTAGATTTCGCTCCTGCCGACGCTTGCACGAAATTAACTGACATTAAACCTCCATATTACAGCCCTTCCTTGCTCCAAAAGAACCCATTTAACAACGGTCACACGGAGACTCTAAGCCCCCCCCCCGGAATCTGAAGCGAATTTTAACTCTGAAAAGCCCCTCGGAAATAGCCGCTTGAACACTCTACCCCGGGCGTGGGCATTGCGGATTTGGATCGCCTTGAACTTCTTCACGCTGGCGGGCAAGCCGGCTCCGCTGATGAGGTCCATATCATCAGCGAGGAAGACACGGCGCCGATGCAAGCAGAACGAAGACGAGGGATGCCAACGGCAGACGAAGTATCCAACGCCGCACATGAAATCGGAGGCAGGGTGTGCAGAAGCATCACACGGAAAGGACGCAAAAAAGCGACCGCGCGAAGACGAGTACGAGCGCCGGCAGCACACCACGGTACGAACGAAGAGCAGGGGGCGCTGACAGTACCAGAACACAACTGGCGTATTTGTTCTCGCAGCACACCCGTAGCCGCGTACACGGGGGACCGCGAAGGCCTTGTCGCTTTTCTTTACCACAATCGCAAACAAGCTTATTCAGACAGCGCAACAAATAAGACAACTATCTTACTTGAAGCACAGCAGGCAGAACGAGAAAGCACAAGAGCTAGAAAGCAGGGGCATCTGTCTTAACACAATGGAGCGTGGGCTCTTGCCGGCGGATGTTGTCCTCCGGATAGAAAAAGAGCGGGCCAGCCCAAAAGCGCAAGAATCTGGTCTCCGAGACGCGGCAACCATTATCCGCAATGCAGCTGATGTCGACGAAGTTGTGGCTCGTATTGAGCAGGTGCTTAGCCTGGTGAGACGTGTTATTGACAGCCACTACGCGAGAAACAAGCATCCTGCAGTTATGGAGTCAGGTGCACTGGTTCTGGAATCGTTGATCCGGAGAGTGGACGCACATGTGAAGCCCCACTTGAAAACAATCTTGGATCTCCTTGTGAAGTGTTGGGAAAATCGTTGCTCTCACACGCGCAGGGCGGCTACAACAAGTCTGTCCTACCTTGCAGCAAACGTTCTCCCACCGATGGACCTTGCTCGGGAGCTGACAGAAATTGTCAAAGGCTGCGACGCGCTCCATGTCCGAGAAGAGTGCGCGAACTTCGTCATTTTTTGTTTACTGCAACAGCGGGGGAGTGTTCTATGGAAAGACACAGCGCAGATCGTTGAATTCTTCCACGAAGCGCTGCTGGACCCAAGGCCTCGGGTGGAGTTTGTTGCTGTCGAGGGTTATGCCGTACTCCACAGTTTGTTTGGCTTGGACTTTATAAAGCCCGAACTCTTGAAGCTCCGAGCATCGGATCGCGATGATGTGTGTGAGATGCTCTCCGAACGCTTTGCAGAGGGATGTTTGCCGTTACTCGGAGAAGGTGCTGGCGAAGTTATTCATCCTGTCCTCAAGACGACTTTCGCTCCTTCGCCTTCCGCAACCTTCTTGCGCCGCTGCTCAATTGTGACGCCTCCGACTCCAGAGTCCGCCGGAAAAAATAGCAACACCAGCCGCGACGGAGACGAGGATTCTAATTACAAGGCAACTGAGATGCACCTTCCTACCGTGACCGAAGACGAGAAGATTAAGCTCTGGCTTCCAACCCCAGCGTTCGACTCCGACGCAAAAAAGAGTATCCAGCACCACGCAAAGGGGGACAAAGGAAGTGACATCGAGTTGATATCGCTGGGCTCTGCCGCGAGCTCATCGCGAACGCAGGAGTCCTCGCTTGCAAAAAGAAAGTCTTCAGGGGGTCACGGGGTGGGGTTTCTACCATCTTGCAGAGATACGAGAAGTCAAAGCACAGTGGAACCCACATTGAGCTCAGCTGGATCCATTTTAGATTGCTCGAGCTTGCAGAGCGGTACCTCCGACCGTCTTTCTCTTTTGCGTGCCCGATCGCGTGGGCGCCGCAGGCTTCTCAGTGACACTCATGGCACCGACACGAGCTGCGCTACACGCTCTACATGCACTGGGCCATCAACAGCACCATCGCTCCTATCTTTGGAACAACAGCTTCCTACATCAACTGCAGTCGAACAAAAGAATTTCACTTACGCATCTTTGCCCAAAAAAGGACAGGATCCTCTGTCAAAAGGTGTAGCTAGTGGGCTTTCCGACACCACCAATAGCGATCACAATATCGGCCCCTCCGGATTTTGCAAGCCTCGCCGTCGACCTCCTCAGCACCGCCCCAGCATCGCGGTTGCATCGTCGGCGGGCGGACCGTGTAGCGAGACCAAAAATGGCCCTAGCAGTCCTGTCGCGCCCTTCCCCTCTATGTCGGTGTTGCCTGGTTGTGTATTTGAACAAAGCGCCCGTCCTTTGCAAGAGATTGAAACGGCGGACCTGCAGGCACTCGGGACACCAGAGAAGGACCTGTGCAGAGCCGTTCAGTGGGTTCATGAAGATTCCGACTGGAGAGACCATTTTGCTGGGCTGAACCTCATCCGTGCTATAGCTAAGCATCATGGACAGCTTCTTCTGCCCCAGCTCAACAATGTCGTCAGTCTCCTGGCAGCGAGCACCGAAAATCTAAGATCCGCGATTTCGAAGACCGCTGTAGTCGCCATCGGAAACGTCATCGCATCTCTTAAGCGAACATTTGACATATGCCTTGAATTGGTATGTGTATTTATTTTTGTATAAGCACCTGCTTTGTAGGAAATACTTGAGGAGGCTGCCAGTTGCAAAAGATCAAAGGAGGTAAATGTGCTGCAGCCCACACGAAACACAGGTAAATCTGGGTTTAGTGGCGGGCGTAAGCGTTCAACAAAAAGACCCATTTTGTAGTTGTATTGTTTCTCCCCCTCTAGCCTCCTTCGAAGTAAGCACAAGGCAGCCCCTCGAGTATTTTTATTTGGTTTGCTTGCGGTAGATGTCGCTCATTACTGACTAATGTAACTCAAAATCATCTGTTACACACAGGTTGTGACAAAGCTCATTCGCAAAACCACGGATTCGAACAACTTCATTGCAGAGCAGGCAGAGAACAGCTTATCCCTTGCAGTTCAACACTGCAGCATGGCGAAGGTCCTGACTTCGCTTGTCTCCGCGGCTGGGCATAAATCAGAGCGCAATCGTGCAAAAGCAGCAAAGTTCTTGCACATTTGCAGCGTCAAGGTATGCATACCCCTGCAAAGCTGATACCTTTGCACCCCCCTTGCTCGCGAAGAGCGAGTGTCCTTTCTATCAATTGCTCGCGAAGAAGAGAGCGAGTTCCCTTTCTATCAAACCTGTTGGTCAAACAGCCTGGAGTAAGGGATACATGAAGTTTCTTTGAGGACCCCCTCTCTAAGCATTAACGCATGGTTTCTCCCAGACCCGTGGCCAGATGGGTGTCACTGGTCCGGACCCGTGCGCACGCGTGCGCACAGTGTCGAAAGAACAGTACCCGAGACAGTATGACAAAGCAGCGCATACATCTTATACGTATAAATCGGCCTATCCACACTTCACCACCTCACGAGTTTTGGCCATGTAGGCTTGTCAAAACTGCCGCCCCTCACTCTTTGGCTGCACTAGGTCGCCCCAGCCGGTGGGGGAGTCCGCTGTGTTACGTACCGTGCCGACACCGCGAGCCTTCCTACTTCAGCATCTTCTTCGCTGTTAAAGTAATGGCGCTTACCTTGTGTAGCCTGGTCAGATCCAATTGTTCGCGACCCCACTTTGCGAGCATCTCATCTTGCTGAAGGTCCTCTTCTGGTTCGCTGTGTGGGGCACAACTGCACACAGTCGGCGTGCTTTGGAGGAGACCAGAACTTCTCAGGCGATTCATGGGTCACAATATTGCGGAGTTGTACGGTGGCTGGCGAGTCAGAAAGTACTTCTTGCCCGCTCGGCGTCGCTTACAAGACATCTCGTATCGGGGCCGGTTCATTCCGGCCGGCAGTTTTCCAGATCGCGTCTTCGTCGGAATCCACGCACACGGCGGAAGAACTGTTGTCAAGACACACTGCGGCATCTCTTTGAAGCTCTTTTCCCTGTCTGCCAGGGCCCTCTTCAAAGCTCAACCTTCTTTGAAAGGAAGCAGAGGGCCAGAACAGGAACTTCGGCGAAACAAATGACGAGGGGGTGAGGGCCTGAAGAGGGTCGGTCTCGCCCTGGGGAACCGAAGACTCTACGACGCCTCAGCGCGGAACAATCCTGTATCATGTATCGAACGGCCTCTGTGACTATGCCGACAATTTTGAAAGTGAGGTCCTCAGCCTTTTCAAACACTTCGAACTGCCCGCCGTCGCACACCTTGTCCCTGCTCTTCTGACAGTAGGGACCGCATGACGTTGAAGCTGGCTTCGATCCAAGACCACGACTGACCTGTTGTCCGTGTGTTATTTCCACAGAACAGGGCTTGATTCGCGTTGACCGAGTTCCGCCTGCTTTTTGTACACCAGTTTTTGTACGTTTTCCGTGTTGATGATGCTGTTGACGATCATGTTGGCTGGTGGTAGACATTTCCCACCTCTCTTCGTTGTGTTTGCATTGTGCAAATGCAGTCGTGAGCCCTGTTCAAAACACGACACACACGACAACGAACACGGGGCTTGCAAGCAGATTCTGCAGAAGCCTCGTGCCCCTGAGAATCGCTGATCCCGCATCGACGACGATCGCAACAACGTGCGGCCCGATAGCGTGGTCGTCAACAACCGCCTTCAGCTGCGTGCAGTACTCTTCTCCGTTGTGCTGCCTTTCTGTGAGTACGACAGAAACCAGCAGCAGCGGGCTTGGACTGCAGTACGAGACATTATTCAATTTCCCCGGTAGGGAAAAATCCGACCTCCCTATGCACATGCTATTTCTTGATGTGGGATTCCCAGGCATGTGCCTGCAGCGCTGCTCCGTTGCTACGTGCCTGCTCCTTTTTTTTTAGCGGGGGTGACACCGCTCTCGTACATTCCGTCAAGCAGGGGGCCTCTGTCGTCTTCATCCACAATGCGCTTCAGGGTTGGCCGTGTTCAGTGTTGTCGCCAGGTAAGACGGCCCACCTAATTAATTCTGCGGAAAGGTTGGACCCGGACAGGTAGGGCAGGCCCTACTTGCCTGCCTGGTGTCACAGAGGTGTACCCAACCACTGTACATAGCGTACCCTGGCAGCAGCACAAAAGGTGTCATGTGGATGAAACAGGCATTGGCAAATGAAACCCCACATCCTCTTCACAGGCACAGGTCTCGGCGAGGAACAATGGCAAGGCAGCTGTTGACAGAGGTTCCTTGTTGTTAACGACCAACTCGCCCCTACCTGTTACCAAATATACGTCCGGAATGGAAGCCCAGCGACGACACTGGCCGTGTTGCTCGCATTGCTTTTTCAAAGGTGGGCGCAGAGACGAGATTGAACCGAAGGGCGTTGCAGTAAATAGCCATTGCCCACGCTCGGTCAATTCTGTTCTGTTCTGACGGCACAACAACCGCTAGAATTGTCTGTCTTCTGCGTGATGAGTTGTGGCAATACTGTGCGTGGTGGGACAGGTTGCGGGCGCTGGTTAGATGCGGGATGCTGGCGCAGGCGCCCAGGTTGTTGCTGCACAAGCTTGCACACGTGCGGCACGTGCGGCTGTTCAGGTTCCAGGGCGAGGAGCATAGGTAGCGGCTGCTCAGATTTCTGGACAGGCAGGGGACGTCGCACAAGTTGGTTGGGGGGTTCAAGCTCTGCGGCAAGAATCTGCCGCTGGCGAGGTGCAGGTTGCTGCACAGGCTCGTGTTCCCAGGGCTGGTGGCTCAATGAGCATCACAGGGCTGTCTCCGCTGCCACTACCGCTTGTGCGCGTTTACTTCTTGGCGCAGCCAAGTCAGCTTTCCACCGACGCGGACACAAGTGCATCTTCCTTCGTTCTGCGTTGGAGCTCCGGTTCAACTCCCCTCCGCAGCTGTTGCATAAGAGCTTTGCTTCGTTATCGCTGAAGCATTCACGCGTCGAACATTGAGATCGTGGCATTGTTTGTTCGTTACAGTTTCTTCGGTCCTGTGCACACTTTCTGGAGCCCCGCATTCGTCCCAAATTCATCGAGTCCCGCAGGAGTTTTGCATTTTCCATGCGTATTCTTTTCTGCAACCGACGACAAGGTCTGTGGCCTCATCAACAATCGCCAACAGAGTCAATGTGAATGCAGTCGTTCCTTTTTCAGCCATCGTAAAAGGACGAAGAAGGACAAAGTGCACTTTGTCAAAGGACAGGACAGCCGTGCTGGGCTACAAACTGCCGCAAACGCGTTTGAACTGATCCTGCAAAAAGCAAACGCTTGCAGTGCATACGCCGCAGACGTCAAGGGCTGGCATGCCGGGGAGGAGAACGTGCAAGGGCCTCGGGTGGGGGACCGCCTTGGCGATGAGTCTTCATTCACTGCCTATCGCCTTGCACAGGATGCCAGAATGTTTGGTGGTCATTCCACGCACGTCGTAGGGGTCCGCCAGCAATATCGTCCGCCAGCAACCCTTTGATCCGACTTCTTCTCGCTCTTTTCCACGGCCTGCCCAATGTTGCTAGCTCGCGAGGGTTGCAAATTTCCTACGGGCTGCTTCTACGAACAACGAACGCCACACCACGGAGTATCTTCGAAGATGAAACAGAGTTTCTCAATGCACATCAACTGGTGAACGGAGTATTTTTTTTCGGTGAGAAAAAACGCGCAGTCTTTTTTCGCTTGGTCTTATTCTCCCAACAGTATAGGTGAACACCCGAACACACACCTTCTCCCTTTCCGGTTTTTGGCGCCACTGACCCCGCAGGCTACGTCGTAGTAAAAACCCAAACGAAGAATAGTCTCTTCGTCCTCCTCTGGAACGTCTTCCTCCAACGTCTCATTGTACTAGGCCGGCGCAAAAACCAAAGGGATGAGAAATATGACCATGTCAAGGATAGTCTTTATCAGATTCTCGCCTCCGGTAAGCCTCGGGATGGCGTCAAGGTGCTTGCGGGCCTCAGCCCTTTTCCTGCTCCGCATTTTCATCTTTGCTCTGTGGGGCTCCACTGGTCGTCCTCCCGAACCCAATCTTTCGTCATCGGTCTTGGGGCCATTCTGGGTACTGCAGGGTGGGAAACGGGTTTTGAGACTGAATGTGGACCAGAAGCCCGTGTTAGGTCGCGCCTTTGCGCTATCCGAACAAAGACAACTTGGGGAACATCATCCACATCATCCCTAGGGCTAAGATGGATAGAAACGCTGTTTCTTTTACTTTTTTTCAAAATAAGGGAACAGAAACAGGAAGGCTCCTTATGCTGAGTGGGTTCTGTCCGGTGTCGGTTCTTCCATCAGGGACGGATCACCTCTTTCTTTTCGCTTCTTCACGCAGTCTGACTCTGACAACTCTACCGGCAAGTCCTTCTCTTTCCCAACTTCGGGCCCAACCCTTCAGTCCTGCCTGCCTGGCCTTTCTTTGGCTTTGTGCTCTCGTCGCCTTCGGCCCCTTCTTGTGTCTCGTTTGTGCAGACGCTGCATATCGCTCTCTCTCGTCGTCGATCCGACACGAGCAAGGAGGTAGCGGCGAGGCATGTCGTCACATGTGGATGCTGCGGTTTTCTGAGACCCGGTTCCGCTCTTCCGTGCCTACCACTTCGTCTTCTGCTGCTTCCTGCCAGCACCACGTTCTCATGTTTTACTTGTATCGGTGGCTATGCCGCTGCGGTGCTTTTGGATCTGGCTTCCTTTTCAGCGCTGTGCCAGTGGGTTTCCTGCCGTCGCTATCAGATGCTTCAACACTGCCCGATGGTGCGACGGTTGCCATTCCCAGGTGCACTGTGTCAAGCGATGTCCCACGCACTTACCGCGAGGCCATCGGCTTTCTGGCGGAGTTCAGATTGCTACCGACCTTCCCCGGCGCTTACATATCCCACCTGGCACTTCCTGGGGACTGTGTCCGACGCCGCCGCCAAAAACCGGTCTTGGCGCTTGGCGCTGCGGAGCTCCACGGTCCTCAACCGACCGTCGTATCTTATCCAACCTACCGTATGCGGGTTTAATACGAAACGTGTAATTGTTTCTTAGCTACTTTTTTGGCCAAAGTGTTTCTTAATTAACACGTTTCGTACGAAAAACATGGGGTCTGACGTACTTAGTGAAATTTGAAAACTGTTGAAACCCTATGATGATCCCCCATTTTTGTTCGAGCCTTTGAGCTGGAAAAACGTATCAGCTCCAATCGTCTTGTTGACATCCTCGAGCGTCTGTTTCCATGAACCAAGAGTCGGTGTCGGCGGAAAAGACCGTTGCAAGGTGGCTGACTATCTTGCTTCCACAAAAGTCAGAAAGCGAGCAAGATACAACGCGTCTTCGGAGCGACCGGTCAGTTGTTACAAGCATCCAGTGCCAACCACGAGTTCCTGACACGCTAGTGTTCACGAAGGTGTTCATTAGGCGGGCACGCGTCAGTGACGGCAGGGTAAGCCGGTCGTATGGAAGGGCAGCAAGCAAAGGCGGAGTTGCCCTTTTTTAAAGAAGGAGTAAAGCCTCTCCAGGTGATTACCATACAGCTTCTTCTCGTGCTCGCCAGCCCCAAGACTAGCATGAACCGCATCCACCTCCACAGCAACGCATTCATCGTTTGCCAGTTCTTCAAGCTCTTGGTCAAAATCAGCGAAGTCAGAACGTTGATGCAACTGCGCATTCACTCAGTACGAGACATTCGTTGAAGTTGCGATGGAGTTCGGCGAGAACGTTGTCCCCGCAACCGGTGGCCTGGGGCAGTGTTGGCGGTGGCTCTCGGAGCTGGAGCCAGCTCGGGAGCTGGAAAGAGCCAGCGGGAGCCAGCAGGGCACAATAAAAAGCCATCTCAAAATTCCCCCAAAATGCGAGAAACCCTTTGCACATTTTTTTTGGATATCCGGGTCTACTTTTTGCGGATCTCTTCATCGGAGCTGATCACGCAAAAAATCGCCGAAAAAGGTCTGCTACGTGGACCAGCAAAAATATGTCACCACTCGGGGGATTGATTCCCGTCCTTCTCGATGCACACCGGTGGTTTCCGCGCCGGGGCCCTGTCTCTTCCAAAGACCCACAAACCACGCACATGTTTTGTGATCCCCGGGTCTAATTTTCACGGATCTCTTCATCGGAGCTGATCGCGAGCGTAAATTCGTCGAAAAAGGTCTGTTCCGTGGACAGCGAAAAAAACGGCACCACCCAGGGGATCGATTCCCGTCCTTCCCGTCAAAACCCTGGTGGTTTCCATGTCCGGTGCCCTGCATCTCGTAAAGACCCGCGAACCACGCATTCTTCTTGGTCCCGGGTCTATTCTTCACGGTTCTCTTCATCGGAGCTTATCGCGAGCTAAAAATCGTCGAAAAAGGTCTGCTGCACGCACGAGCAAAATTTTCACCAGAACCCCAGCTCCCGCTGGCTCCCAAAGAGCCAGAAGAACCAGCTCCCAAGAGCCACCGCCAACACTGCCTGGGGGCTGTCTTCAACGAAGACCTTGGTCGGCCTCCTCTCCTGTTGGATCGGAAACTTTCTCTTCCAGTAAATTTGCGTCACTCACCCCGGTCACCACGAAACTCGCCCGGATTGTCGAATCTGCTTCGCTGGGGTGAAGGGCTGACGCGGGCGAAGAAATTGGTGCCTATTTCTTTTTTGACGGGTTCAGATTTTCTGTCAATTTTCCTGCGTCCTTTTTTTAGTGTCGAGCCCCAGTTTACTCTAAGTACAAAACCCCTCAAAACCCCTATGGAAGTGCAGTTTTTAATACGAAACGTGTTAATGTTTTATAGCTTCAGATCCGGGGTGTTTCTTAATTAACACGTTTCGTATTAAAACCGTTTCGTACTGAACACGTTTCATATTAAACCCGCATACGGTATTCCCAAAAGCGGTGAGTGCTTCCCGGTTGTCTTTAGCACTCTCGCTAACGGCCTCGCACAACGGTGTCAACCCGTTTATCGTCGCTACAGTGGACTGGACCTGCCTTTTCAGAGCCGCCATCAGTACACTGGTGGCTGCTCCGACAACCGGTGGGTTCCTCCGTTGTTCCACCCTCGCTGGAATGGGTGTTCCATTCTTGTAGTGCTGGTCATTCGCTAAGGCGATTCTACAGGCCAGCACCATGTACCTTCCTCTTCTTGCGTTCTCAGACAGCCGTTCTTCGTAGAAATGAGTTCACTTTACTTATCCAGCTCACGAGATGGCAGCTATGATGAAAAGACGAAGGCCCCTTCGGTCGCGGGGTCTCCATACGAACCCACCAAGTTTGCTTTTATTCGCTCGCGAACGTGGTTCGCTTTTGCCCGCTCGTGAATAGTTCGCTGCCTTGCCTAAACTAGTATGCCGAAACCAGTGCAGTCAGCGGCCGGTCGAATTCAGGGATTATCCTGTATGGTTAAAAAAAATTTTTTTCACCGAAAAAAAAAGATTTCTGAAAACAGGCCAGTGAAAAAAGATTTTTTAACCATGGGGATTTCTGGTGAAAACTTTTTGGCAAGGGACCCAGGCTACAGGCTCAGATCCTGGAGTCGTAGTTGCTGTTTTGTGTGTACACAGCTTGCCAGCGATGTGGTCCAGTAATATCTATGGGGCATGAGGGGCGTTGGGATTAGCGTGTTGGGGGGCGCCTGTCGTGAGCAGCTTCGCCTTGCCTCGATTCGTTGAAAGGCGTTGAGGCCATCATGCCGTAGTGCCCACTGGGACTGACAAGTGAAGGCTACAACAAAGTGGAGAAGCAGCAGCCAGATTGAGTTTTCCATCACACCCAGTAATCAGTCACTGGAGGATCGTTTGCTATCCTGAAGCTCACAGGCTGACAGGATTTTGAAACTAAAAGAGATGTCGCTCACTGCATTTGGTTTTAGTGGTAGCACTGTGGTCGACACTGTGCTAACATATGACACTACTGTGTGGGACACAGCTTGCTTCAGCAATCCATGCTTTCCCACGCGCAGCGTGGGAAAAAATTTTTTCTGGCCATATCAAAGATTTTTTAACCGGGATTTTTCAGAATTTCGGGGATTAGAATAACCCCTGGTCGAATTGACAAAAAAAAAAAAAATTATTGCTCTCGGATTGACATTCGACCGGTCAAGGCGGTCGAATGTGGACACCGGTCGAATTCGACCGGCGCCCGTGTCGATTCGACCGGGCAAAAAAAAAATTAGAAAAATCTGCCATGGGTAGTGCCTCATAGTAGTAGAAAATGGTGGGAAAACGGAAAGCTTTGACAAAAGCCAAGGTCACGGGGGCAAGGGCAAGCTTTTGGATTCCCAACTCCGGTCACCAGCTCCCAGATTGCAGTATGTTCAGCTGCAGCCAGAATACAGAGACTACTGGGGTCTACAACAAGGTGGTGAAGCAGCAGCACACCCACGAAGGCACATGCCAAGGTCACAGCAGTCATAATGAGGCCCACCTACAAAACCAAAACAGTGTTCCATTGCCTCAGGCATCTGAAGACTCCACTGCAACCCCGAAACTCGTCGCTCTGGGCCCATCTTTTGTATTGTGACAGTGAACCTGGGTTGTCGGCCTGTTCATGGCACTAATGATTCACAAGCGAAGCTACTGGAAAAGTCGTATTACGCCGTCCTACTACTGAAGCACGACAGTGTACCAACTTTGTGAGACTGCCCGTTTCAGCTAAACCCAGAGTTTCAAGGGAACTTTTACTCTAAAACACCACATGTTGTTTTCCCACGCGTAGCGTGGGAATTTTTTTTTTCTGGCATAGGATGGATTTCGACCTGTATTCGCCAGTGCAAAAAAAACTTGTGGCAAATTCCTGTCCAAAAAAAAAAAAGCTTTTTCGGAAAGTGACTTGACCGGTCGAGCGGTCGAGCCTGACTGCACTGGCCGAAACCAGGAAAAAAGTGAGTGTCCAGCCGCTGGACAGGCCGGACGTGCTGCCCAGGGCCAAGGACAGACAGCAAAACCGTCAAGCGATTTGTGTGCAAGCACATTGAGGGGCTTCTGTTGGTGTCTCAGCGTCTTGCTGTTGACAAGGCCTCGTTGCCACTGCGTTTTTCCTCCTGCTCACCCTTCTCGTTTGAGCACAGGCCACCATCACACGTGGGCGAAGCGCGGCAGGTTGCCAACAAACAGACGACTGGCAGGAGCAGTCAGATGGTGAGCAGTGAACTTTTGGATACCCAGCGCATCCGTTTGGGTGAAAGCAATGCTCTGCCCCCAATTTTGGTATAGAGTGTCGGACAAGCTAGTACCCACTCGATCCCGACTGCATGAGAGTAGAAAAGAAGATAAATATGCAAAGCATAACCTGCCTGCTGATACAGAAAGTGCTGGCCACACTAGATTTCACGGAAAAAAAAACACAGATGGGTGCGTCTATCTACCAGGCAAAGGACCTCGGTAAGCTGCTGCAGCTTGTCAACCGGTTTCTCTTTGAGGGGTCTTTCGAACTCCGCCACTGGGGCCGGCAGTGTCTGTTCCAAATCTATTCGGTCAACCCGTCATCGCGGGATCAAGACTTTGAGCGAACAGTACAGCAGCGCGCCGGCTTAACTTCGAAGCAAACAGAAAATATGCTCAAGATTATCATGAAGACAAAGGCGCAAAACGGTGGTGCAAAGGAAGGCGACAAACCTCCCGGAAGGGAACCTCAATTCACCCGTGTGAACCTTGCACCAGAGGTGGCCCCACCACAGGCGTCGAAGGGGCCTGGGGTCTTGAAAAGGCGAGGGGCGGCCCAGACAGCATCCGTACCGGAGTCCGCAGAGAAAGAACGAACCGTCGATTCCGACACCCCAAAAGGAGGCGCAACCGATAAAAAGGAAGAGCAGCAATTATCGAGTGTTCGCCCAAGGGTTTCAAGCTTGCTTTCCATGCGCAAAGCCTCTACATGCTCAATGCCGGGAACTGGCCCCCCACACGGTCTCTTTGACGAAGATGAGGGTATCACAGGCTCTGAGTCCGAAGCGTTGCTCTCGCAAATGTCGACGATAATGTCCACAGCGGCAGAGGGAGATTGGAAAACTCGTTTGGACCGCATCAACAAGCTTCGCTTACTTGTATCCGAACACCCGAACTGCTCTCATCGATACCTTGGTGATGTGATGGACTGCTTGATTAATCGGGTGTCCGACCAAAACCAAAAAGTGCTTTCTCTCGCCCTCCAAGCACTGCAAGAAGTGCTGCCTCTTTCTGCCAAGCAGCACACGTCTCCGACTGCAATAACCCGTGTCGTGGCCGCCTTGGCACAACCCCTTGCCAGTAGTGTATCAATCATCGAAAAAAGTGCGCAAAGAACATTGGGCATCGTCCGCGATGTCGTAGACGGGCCCTCATTTCTCACCAACATCTGCTGCGTGTTGTCGAACAGTTCGCATCATCGCGTTAAGGTGACACTTTTGCAGCAGGTCCGTGAAGTACTGGACGAAGCAGACACAGCGGACCCAGAGTTGATTGCGAAATACCTTCTGCCGACCAGTCTCCGACTGCTCGGGGATGCGCGTGCCGACGTGCGATGTGAGAATAATAAAGTGATCGGACAGTGCCACGAATTATTGGGCGAATCTCTCTATACTTTGGCTTCGAACACACTGTCCCCGAGCGAGGTGCAACGGCTGCGGGACATGCACGATGATTGAAAACCGACACTTCCACTGCGTGAAACGGGCCGCGGTACGCCCCCGACTGTTGCCTCAAGCGTGGCCTGGGGAGAACAAGCGCCGCATGGTCTGAACGACGGCGTGGACGCGAGCGCACAACCTCAGGTTGCATGCTCCAGCTTCGCAGGAGGAAATAAAGAAAAGAACCCAGAGACCTCGGAACTGTGATGCCTGGTGAGGAATCAAGCCTTTTGTTAACCCTCGCTTGACGCATCTCGGCTCTGATATTTTAAATTCTACGAAGGACGATCCAAAGGAAACCGAGCTTCGCTCTTCAGGTGGAAGTATCACTTCTCGTGTCGTTGTTGTTGATGTAACCGATTAAGAAGCTTAAGTGATTGCTCAGGCTCGTTTTGAAAGAAAGAGAGAACACAAGAAATTACGAAGGAACCCTCGGAACTGCGATGTCTAGTGAGGAATCAAGCCTGTTGCTAACCTTCGCTTGGTGCATCTCGGTTCTGATATTGCTGCTTTTTGTTTTTATCAAGGACGATCCAAAGGAACCGAGCTTCGCTCTGTGGAAGTAGCACTTCTCTTGTCGAGTTTGCTCGCCCTTGTTTTTGAAAAGGTGCTTGAGTACGTGTACCGGGACGTTGTACTGCCGAGTCTTGTCTCGAGCGTGGCTGGCATCCGACGACATTGTAGTAGCAGGCACGAACAGGAGAGTGTGAACGAACCGAGCGACGTCGGAAATGTGGCGCCTGGTGAGGGGTCAAAGCCTTTTTGTTAACCCTCGCTTCGTGCGTCTCAGCTCTTATATCTGGTTTAGCTCTTAATCAAGGACGAGGGACCAAGCTTCATTCTTCAGATGGGAGTCACACCCGTCTTGTCGGTTTTGCTGAAACCGACCAATAAGCTCGTTTTGGGCTGCGAGAGAGTGTCGAATACCATCGAAAACATCCGATGCAGCAACAAGTATTAGTGCACCCGAAGTCTCTAGCAGTTCATCTCCTCGTTACTGAGAACTACATTATTCATCTGGTATTGAAGTTCTGGTCGCTAGCTGAGCGGACTCTGCTATAATATTTTCCAACCCAAGTTAAAGCCGAAACACGGCGCAGACGGGACCAGTGCGGTGTTGAGCACATACCCATTACAAACACGCTCTTGCAATCCCCCCCCCCTCGTACTATTTACCTAAATAGTACGACTGCCTAAATAGTACGAAGGGGGCTTTACCGTGGGCCGGAAATGGGAGATGACTGACGGCAGAATAATATACGTGGGGGCCACGTAGATTCTGGCAAAAGTGTGGTACTCATTAGCTTGCAAATGACTCCCCACCAACGCAACAAGAAGGCAAAAGAAGACATGGGGTTTGTTCGGAAACGGCTTATTCGTGTGGAATACAACAACGGCCCCAACACTCAAAGGACAAAGGATAGCCCCCTTTTGCGAGAAACTGTAGCCAGAGCCGCCCGCTTAAAAGGGGCTGCGTAGCTGGTGGCTTCGTTCATTCAAGGGTTAATTGTCCACTGAGAGCCGCATGCAGCCCTATTCCGCCAGTGCTTGCCAGGCTTGTGCGGAACGTGTGGATTTCCACACGTTACATTATTGGGTTTCCCGACCCACAGGTAAATCCACAAAAATAAGCACCTGCTTTGTAGGAAATACTTGAGGAGACTGCCAGTTGCGAAATCTCAAAGGGTGGTACTCATCGGCATGCCGATGACTCCCCACTATCGCAACAAATATTCCAATCTCAAAGGAGGTAAATGTGCTGTAGCCCACACGAAACACAGGTAAATCTGGGTTCAGTGCGGGCATACGCGTTCAACAAAAAAGACCCACTTTGTAGTTGTATTGTTTTCCTCGGCACGTACAAACAAACACACACCCATTCTTTCCCCCCCCCCTAGCCTCCGTCGAAATGAGCACGAGGCAGTCCCTCGAGTATTTTCTTCAACATGTGGTTCCACGTGGACACCCAGGTGGTCTGACAGGGGTTCAGGAAAGGCCCGCTCTCCGGGAGGTTGGTCCACAAAAGGAAAGAAAGGAAAAGAAGGGGGGTGACTCCAGTGGTGGCATGTCAGGGCTGTGTCAGCTGCATTCACACCTTGCTGACACCAGTTGTACGGGTCAACATGCCTCAATCTCACATTTTTTTGATGTCTGTGTTATGATGCCTGACGTTGTAGCCAAGTCCAGCAGCGGCGCTATTTTTTGCCCGCACATAGGGGGACAGGTTTTTTCTGAGGCCGAAAACGGAGCGTAAGCCCTGCTTGTCCTGCGCTTCTTTTTTACTTTCCGCACATGGGACCCAACTCCAACCAGCGCCGATTTTGAAACGTTGTAGCCGTACAACCAACACAATTACAGAAAGAATACCCAACCTCGCAGATGTACGACTGGAGTCGTCATACCATGCATTTCTATAGAAAGCTTCACTTACCGTCCAAGGCGACGTCCCTTGTAAAAGCTTAGTTAGGGATCGTGCAAATATCCTGGACTCTCGAGCGATTCTCACTCAATCTCCAGCTGAGAGTCGCAGTGAGCGCTCCCAGGCAGACGAACGTTTGGTGTTGCTACGAATGTCAAGCGCACTGCAATTGGTACTTGACACACTGGAATCTAGTAATGGAAATGCATTGCGACTCAAACTGAAGCTTTATAAGAAACAGTCTAGAAAATGCGATGACTCTAGCTGGAGTTCTCTACAATGAAAAGGCACTGTGCGACTCAAACTGAAGTTTTTTGATGAAAAAGCACTGCGAGTCTAACTAAGTAACTAAGTATTTTCAACCTGTACCTTATCCACATTGATTGAAGCCAGAATTGCCTCCTTGGGACACTACATCTACAATCACCGGCACTCGGCTATGATTTAGATTTTGGGCATATTTCTGAACAGGCGCATTTACCACCCACTGAGTTGGGGCCCACTGTGGCGGAATAGGATTCTCTACAGTATTTTGAAGAGAATAGAGGAGGAGGTCGTCGCGTTATTATTCTGGCGACAACACTGTCACGCACAGTTAGACCCATTTCGCTCCTGGGCGCACCCCTGAGGATTGTTCGAGTTCGTCGGTCATGTAAGCCGGAATCTGAAACACTAGTCGGTCATACAAGTCGGGATTTGAAACTATGTCTTACTTACACCTTGTTTGAACCTACATGAAGTCCCACCATTCCGTGCAACGCTTGAATCTTTCCTCTGATAGCCTAGGGTACTGATTCTTCATGCAAGCAGGCCAGCTGTAGGAAGGCAGATCCGAAAGGTTGGACAGCCACTTCTTCAACCCTACGGACCGCAGCCTGCAAATTTATGCGCCGCCCCAATTCCGCTGTATCTACGTGTCTACCTAAGTGTCTTTAAGTCGTACGTGCTTGTTCACGCCCTGTGTCAAGAAAGGTTCACCGTCGTTGAGCAGACGAGGCAGAATTCAGAAGGCTGCGAGCGCCGCAGAATCTTTCTTACCTCGCGCCGTCTTCGCTCCTGCTCAGCATTCGCCGTGGAACTCACCTCTTGCGTCCTCTTTCCTTTCACAGTTCCGTTTCTCCGTGTCTGGCAGTCGTTCCCTTCCCGCGACCGACCTTCGGTATCGAAGGCGGCCGGTTATACAATTCAAATGAAAAAGAACAAAAAAACAAACAGTCTAAAATATGACATGCACTTCTCCTGCCCGCTCCGCGTACGATGCCCTTTCGAAGCTGACAGAATTCGGGCGAGAGGCGAGCCTGAGCCCGAATATGGGCAAGGACCTACTCTGCCGCAGCGGGGCTAGTAGCTTCTTGAAGCACCTACCGGTCCTGCTTTTGCTTATGAACGTGTATAGTGTCCAGTTCTCGCACTCGCTGAACTCGCCGCCGGTCCGTCCGACAACAATTGCCAAGAGGTCTCATAAGGCCTACCAAGAGGAAGTCTCTTTCTGAAGGCCGAGTGGCCCTCAGTGGGCAATGCGGAGCTTGCGGGTACGTCGTTAGCTGCCCCGCCTGCCATGGAGCCTGTGCTTTTGCATTCGTACCCACAGGATCTTCCCCGCCCCGATAGGGTAGGGTGGCGGGTCGCCTTGCGAGCGGAAAGACTTGAAGAAAAAGTTCGAAAAGGAGAAAACAGAAAAATATGTCCGTGGGAATTGTCCAGAGCAGTCCACAGGCGCCGCATCGGTATGAGGTCGACGATCTCGTGCGGGGACGAAAGAGCACGTCAGACGAAGAAGAGTCACTGCCTTCGCTTCCCCAGCTCCAAGGATCACGGAATGGGAACGTCCCAGTGGCACGGGTGTCGGCGCCCGACGCGGCGAGTGCGGTAAGTGACGATCTTTATCACCCGATATCCGCTCCGAAGCGACCGTCAAAATCAATGCTTCGCCATGCCGACGACGGCATTGCGCGTCCAACTGCCTCACGCACGCACAACGGACCTCCGAGCACTTCCTCAGGCTACGATGCCACTGTGCACCAAGGTTATCCTCCTTCTACCTTGCAGTACTCCTACCCACCTCAGAGAGCTCGTCACCAGCCCGATGCGGCTACGGAAAGACCCCGCGACTTGCGGCGAGATGCAGCTAACGATATCGTCAACGAGATTTTACCACCTGGTTTTCTGGATGCACAGTGGCAGGACCGCGGATACCGAGAGCAGTCAGGGTCCGAGTACTATGAAGAGCTATTGGAGGAGAAGCTGGGGTTGATTGGAAAGACAAGCGCGACGAAGCGGAGGCCACCACCAAGTTCCGTGGACAGATACCCGCCCAGGGAAGATGATGGGGCGTTTAGAAGACATCATGGAACGCGAGTGAGGCGGAACGATACCGCCTTCAACGTGGATGGCGAGGTTGAGACGCTGTTGAGGAGCGTGGAGGCGTTGCAGACCAGCGGCGTGGGGGAGAAGGGCAGGTACACGATGGGTGTGGTGAACGAAAACATGTTCGTGGACACCCTGGTGAACGATCCCAACGCCGATGTCGATGCGCTGCTGAGCAACGTTTTGGTGAAACCAGCCAGGAGCCAGCAGCCTGCGCCTCAAGTCCGCGATGAACCAAAACCTGTTGCTCGGGAGTTCACAGCCAAGAATGATAGTGCTGCCGTACATTTCACAAGCGTGGACCGCGACCAGCCCAGAGCACCTTCCGAGTCATCCCGGGCGCTGACCGAGCTCCAGAGCGCAATTCATGCTGCAGAGCTGAAGCACAGTGAACAAGCTGCGCATGCCGGCACGCCGAAATCCCCTGTGCAGAATACCCTCGACCAGCCCAACCTTTACCCTTCGCTGCAGTCGCATCCCAGCCATCTACCCGAAATTCACGAAGTCCACCAATTACATCACCCCCCGACAATGCACCCACCCCTGCCCCCCCACGTCGTCGCCACTCCGCATGGCGTCGTTGTTGCCATGACACATCACATCCAACCGCTCCTAGCGCACTACGCTCAACCCGAAGAATTCACTGGGGATTTGGCCGCGTTACACAACAGCATTCAGAGAGCGCACGCGAAGACGGGGTCCGTCAACAGCAGTCAATTAGTTTCCGCTGCAGACGAGCTGAATGCACATATTTTCAATGTAGAAACAAATGCGAAGCAGAGACATGCAGAGCACCTTCGGTGGCTGGCCGTGAGGCATGTGGAAGAATGGGAAAAGGTGGAGAACAAGGAGAGGGACAGAATCGCGTTTGAAGAAGGGAACCGTTGGAATGACTTGTGGAGGGAGCACAGCATGCGGCTGGGCGACGCGATGGCTGTTTCCTTGAGGCCGCGGTGGTTGCGGTTCGACTCTCCTTCGGTTGCTTCTATTGCGTGGGAGCGAGGTCCGGAAGGACCAGGAGTGGAGGGTGCACCCAATGCCATAAGGAGACCCTTCGCCCACGACCATCATCAGCACCCCTTCCCGCTACCACTCGACCCTTCACCCATCCTCATACCTACCCCCCTGCATCCGCCGCCCTTCCAGTCTCCGCCGAGCCACTCCCCGATTCAAGACCCCTTTCCGTCTATGCCGCCTGAAATCGTCGCGCGTGCCAGCGTTGCCACCGGGCTTCCACCCCACTTCACAAACGACCCGTCCGCCAAGCCAAGGTGGAAGCGTGTTGAAGAGGTCCTCCCCGACGGTACCTGCTTGGTGAAATGGCACCGAGAAGCTGAAGGGCCCGTCGACGGCAACGTTTCGCCGTTCAGTTCTCCATTTCGAAGATCCACGAGAAAGACTTCGCCTCAACGCGAAAGAAGCGTGCACCCCGTCGTTGAAATACCTTCTCCGCTGATGCGGGCAGCGTGCTCGCCTATCCGAACCCCAGCATTTCCAGCATTTGCTTGAGGGACGCGCGCAGCAACTCCTGTATTGTTTCAAGGTCCAACCTATTTTCCCACAGAGTTACGCCTCTTCACGGTTTCATGCTTGTACAATGTATGTAGAAACGCACGACCAGCAGCTGCCGGGAAGCGCCGCTGTTATAAAGTCTCACTGCCTCGGCTGCACCTTACTGCCACCATTTGCTTGGTGACCCTCCACGAGACGATGGCCTGGCTTGCTACATACATAATCATTCAACAAAAAGACTACCCGGCTTCACATTGTCCGTATTGTACACACGCTTCGATGTTCGTTCCATCGGAGTTGCCGTTTCCGCCCCTTGCCTACTTCACTTATGTTGTTCACTGTCTTGTACCTGTTTAGTTGCGCCAGTGCATATAAGCAATTCAAAGTATTGACATTCCATCTTTTCGCATAGGTTAGCTGCAGGCAGAAGCCCTGCCAGCTTCGAGCTGAGCTCGTGATGTAACTAAGAAGAACACAGCGGGGTGGAGCTATGGTCGCGGCTGGCGAGCACATGCGCGCCCTTCTAATTTGAGTGGACCTTCAGGATGGGATTTCTTAACTTGACGAGCAGACGGTGTTGGCCACGTGGCCCAAGCGTGCCTGGTGTTCTTTTGGGGGTTCAGACTGCGGATCCCCAAACCTTCCCGCGTTCGTCAGTGCAAGCCTGCGCAAGTCCCGAGGGGAGGTGATTCCAAGCTCCTGCTCGGAGTAATAGTCGCTAAGTTTCGCCGGGCCGGCAGGTGAACGCCCCCCTCCCGTGGCACAAACTAGTTGTGCCGCCACTCAGTGCAACACAAACTAGCCTCCGCACTGTTACAGCACAGCCACCCTGTCTTGAGATCAGCTACGTGAAAACTCTCGACGTGCCGTGGGAAAGGTTGCTTCCAGCAAAACCCGCTGAATGTTACCCGAAACTCGGGTTTCAAGCGAACTTTCACTCTGAAGAGGGGATGTGGTGAGCAGCCGTCCTGGAATGGCCCGGTCGGATCCAGCTGCAGCCCTCAGGAATTCAGGGGTTGGAAAGAAAAACCAAGACGATCGGCCATGCCGCGTGTTGTCGACCCTGACGAGGTTGACGCCATGGACGCAGTGCGCTTTGTCGTGTGCACCACGACGGACAACAAACTTTTGCAGGTTGATAAAGCCGCCGCCGTCAACATGTGCCACGTGCTTGGGGAACTCATGGGTGTGCTTGAATCCCGCTGTTTGTTCAGGATCTTTTTTTTCGCGCGGTAGTTTACTCTTGTTGACTACTAGTGGATTTGTGTAGTACTCATTGGCGTGCAAATTCGTAATTTTAGGCGCACGCCAAACACGATCACGCTGGATGTCGACGCATTCTCAAAGTTGTCGCCACACACGGTGACCTACGGTTTTGCAAGCAAACACAATGGGTTTGACAGTTGTGCAAGTATTCCCTGTTGAGCGACCTACCATCAGGTGTAGAGTGTGCCCGCTTGGAGTGGGCTAGATGGGCTAAATACTTGTTTGCTATCGGTCTCCGGGCAAAACCTCGCCGATCAGCTCAGAGTCACAACCACAGTGACTGGTGTTATGAAGATGACAACATGATTCGCGAAGAAATTGGGTCGTCGATCTATTTGCAACACTAAAACAGAGGGACACGCCGACAGTGACGACGTTGTCGTGATGCCGATTCCGTACGACTCATCGGTGCTTCTTCGCGTGTTTACATACTGCGAGCACCGCTATTTGCACGCGGAGGAGCCGCCGTACCGGGGGAAAGGCTTCCGGGAACCTATCATGCGGCGGCCAGTGCTGAAGAAACTGCCTTTCCTGTTCGAGAACGAGTGGGACAAGCAATTCGTTATCGGCCCCGACGGGCTGGTGCCAGACGCGGACGTCTCCAAGCACTCCCTTCTGAAGGAAGTTCTCGGCGCTTGCAATTTTTTGCACTGCGAGTGGCTCAAGGACATTTGCGTCACCTCCTTCGCTTCGTTTGTCTTTGGCCGGTCCGTGGATTCTTTACGGCAGGACGTCTTTGGGTTACCCCCCGCTACGGAAGCAGACCGGAAGCAATATCGAGACCGGTTCTCCTGGATCGACAAAAAGTACAACATCGACAACATTGTCGCGAACGAGCGGAAGAAAACCGAATCGAAGAAGGAGGGGAAGAGAGATTCAAAGGAGACCCGGAAATGTTGACGCAGCCCTCAAGCGTACGGACAACAGATCCATAGATGCTGCGATGAGGGTTCTCGTGTAAAACAGACAGGCGCTTCGCTCTGTTGGTGCAGCCTCCGAATTGCACGCCAATACGGCCCGTTTGGCTGCCGACACCTTTCTGTTCAGTTGCCGTCGAGAAGTACCCCTATCCGCTTTTCTCCTTGTTCTCCTGCCGGTTCCTGGCGCGCAGCGAGAAGCGGTCAACGATGATGTGCTTTTCTTCTCTCTCGCAAACAACGAACTAACCAGACTGCACACCGAAGCAATCAACTGCTCATCGGTGGATGTCAGATGGTCAATGAGGATGCAGAGGCATGCTACTCGAGGTGCAGCAGCTTCAGCGAAAACCCGTGCCCACTAGCCCGTGGACATGCTCTTTTTGACGAATGGTTCCATACTCCGTTTGACCCGTGTGTTGCTTCAACGATAATCTCGTTGGAGCAACGCTGCGCTCTCGCGACCGCTCTAGCCTGGTGTATTCTCATCGTACAACTAACAAGTGAACGAATAAAACAAAACTACGCAGTTCTTTTCGCACCATCGGGTCGGACACCGGCCAGTGTAGCTTGTCGCGCACACACACAGATGTGGCAAACTATTCACAGCGACCAGCAGCCAACGACAGGCCTGTCTTATTTCTCGCAAACAACGAACCAGCCGGCGTGCATTCCTGCTTCTCTCTCTCTCTTGACCGGTCTAGCCCCACCTCATTGACGTGTTCCCTTCGTTTTTTTAAACCATCCTTCAAACGCACCATCGGGGCGGACTTTGGCTCGCTGCAATGCGCTGAAGCCAGTCTGACTTCCCTATCAGATAGTACGACTGGCAAGCAATGCAAGCACGATCCACGCGTGTTTGCAGGCAGAACACCCCGAGTTCGGGTCCCCCCACGAGATTCTGGCAACGGTCCATCATTTGACTAATGAGAGAGAAAACAAAGCGCCCCTGTTATCCAACAGACCCATCCCACAGTCCTGTATTCGCGATTTGGAAAACACCAGCAGAACACACCGTTCAGGGGAAAAGCGGGCGGGACTCCGGACAGTGGCCGGCGTGCTCTAGGTGGTGATGACATCGTCGCCGTAGTTTGACGTTCGTATTCACTCCCGCTTTGACTGTTCGACTTGATCGGCGCTGCGGTCCCAGCGAAACACTTGTACCAAACGCCGCTCCCTTCAAGACCGCGCTCAGGATCTGATACTCCCAGCTTCACGAAGCGAGGCCAGTACACCACGTTTCGGAAAAAACAAGGCTAATCAGGCGGCCATCCCTTTGTACTGAACCTTTTTGAACGGGCTCCGAGGCTTCCATCGTTTCCGCACGACTAAGACCATCAGAAGTGTCTTCTCCGGGTCGCACACACCAAAGCCTCTTGTAGGAAGATCCCGCAACGCAGTGCTCGGCCCAAGGCGGCAGACCCCCGGGCGTCGGCGACGTATACAGGCATGCCGCAGGAGAGCTTGCGGCGCCAGCCGCGCCCTGCACCGGAGGCGTGTCCCCCGTTGTTCAGTCTGTGGCCGTACAGGAATTGTAAGGTGGTCGTCCCCGCGGGAAGGTCTGGCAGCAGGCCGACGAGAGTCGCACTCGCAGAACGCAGTTCGTCGAATGAACGCCGATCTTCGGTCGCTGGCGAGTACGACGGAGCCCACGCGTCCCAAAAGATACGCCGGGTGGTCATCGCATCCGAGCACAAAGCCGACTGCGAGAGTGCAACCTCACCCCCGCTTAAGCCGTACGATGCACCGCGCCTTCCACGCACCCTCGACCTGCCCTGCGAACTGCGTGAAGACGTGACACCCCTAACGAAGACGGCCCCAAATCTGCCCAGAACGGGATCGGCACCCATCCAGCCTCGGTCCACCACGCCCACACCCTACGCCTCCTTCAACACGCAAACGCCCAGCCCTCTCGGCCTCCAACCGCAGGACCTGCAGCTGTTCCACCAGCGGACAGCGACGCCCCCGCCGTACCCCCGGCAGGCGGGCACACCCACGCCGAGGTCCTCGTGGAGCGAGGTGATGGCCTGCGCATCCGGCGGGACGGCGGGCGGCATCGCGGACCGGCCGCCGCCGCAGGGTGCCCGGCCGAAGGGCCCGGACCCGGAGCCGGCGGCGCCGCTCGGCGGCAGCGTCGACTGGGCGTTTTTGAAGGCGCTGCGCGGGCTCTGCGCGCGCGCCGACGACCGGCGCGCGCTGCTGCGGTTCCTGCGCGACAAGAACTTCACGCGGCCCCCGGGCGACGAGCTCGGCCCCCGCGGCGGCGAGGACGGCGGCCGCGGCTTCGAGGCGCCGACGATCAATTCGTCGCGGAAGGTCCTGGGGGGGCTGGCGGGCGAGGTGCCCTTCGCGCGCAACCCGCTGCTCAACGGCGCGATCCTCGCTGAAATCGCCGCCCACTGCGCCGCCGACGGCCCCCCCGGCGACTCCCGGGCGCGTCGGCGGTCGCTGAGTGCTGGGGGGGATCCGGGCGGCCGGCGGTCTTCGGGTGGGGGGCGGGCGGGATCGTCTCGCAGGGGGCTCGCCTGCCTGGCGGCGCCGGCGCCGCAGACGTCGCTGACGTCGCGCGGCCTGTACGCCGAGGCGTTCCAGCTGCTCGCCACGCAGCACGCGGCGCGCCCGGACCTCTGCCCGCTGGCCTTCCCGTCGCGCGCGACCTTCGGGTTCGCTGCCGACCAGATCCTGGCCGGCGACTTCGACCTGGCGTGGGGGCTGCTGCTCTTCGCCCTGCGGCTGCATCCCTCCGACGCCGTCCGGCACGTGACCTGCGTCAAGCGGGCCGGGTCGCCCTTCGCGTGCTACCCGATGGAGCACACGCAGGCGCTCGAGGCGTCGATCGCGTCGTTCTTCAAGCACCACCCCGACCTCACCGCGCCGACCGACCCCCCCACTCCGTCGCCATCACCATCATCAGGACTGCGGGCCGGGGGCAGTTTTCTTGCGGATCCGGAGGTGGGGGCGCTGGTGAGGAACGGGATTCTGCTCTGCAGGCTCGCCGTGCTGGTGACGGGAGGCGAGGTGTACGGGGTCCACAGGAGGCCGAAGACGGCGAAGACGTGCCTGACGAACGTGGTGAAGGGCCTCGAGCACTTGATGCTCCACGCGCCGTGCTCCAAAGTGTACACGTCCTGCGAGGCCACCCCCGAAGCGGTGTACGAAGGCGACCCCGCCGCGGTGCTTCCGCTGTTCGAAGACGCCATCCGCGCCTACGACAAGAAGCCAGCCCGCCAGGCCTTCATCCGGCCGGGCGACACGCCGTACCTGTGGGCCCCGCAGGGCCTCGGCCAGTTCGCGCGGCCGTTGCCTTTCGACGTGCTGTTCTCGCCGGCGTCGTCGGCCCAGTCCAGCTGCCAACCGCAGCGCTCCTCCTCCATCCCGAAGCCGGCGGGAGGAACCGCACGGCGAACTCACCAAACCACGCCCGGCCGCACCGTGAAGAAGCTGGCGTCATCTTCCTTCAGCGAGAGCTCGGACGTGTTTGAAAGGCCTACCAGGACCCAGCGGTCCCGCAGCTCTTCGCTAGGGATGGCCGGCGGGAGGAAAGTCGACCGTTCACCGCGTTCCGGTGTCCCCGGGAGAATGCCGGCGGCGCATCACAAAGCCGCCCGCCCGTTACCTGCCTCGGACGCCATGTTCCGCCCGCAGAGCAGCTCCCGGTCGAACTCTTCGCGCCTCGACACGGGCCCCGCCCCCTCCGGAAGCCACGGCCGCCCGCCCGAACCGTCTCCTGCCCTGCGGACTTCGTCGCCGCGGATTGTCGTCGGGAAGGCTGCCGACCCCACTTTCGGAGCATCAAGGCAGTCCACGCAGCAACAACCCCCGGTGCCCGCCCCTGTCCCTCACTCTGTACAGTCTCCGGCGCGAGGAGATAACACGCACCTCCACGCACTGTCTGCTTGGGTCCATTCACTGACAGGGACCTCGGTCGCACTTCACGGTGTGCAGTTGTTGCCTGTTCTCTTTTTGTCAGTAAGAACCAAATCAAGATCGCAGATCTTTGAAGATAACATGTCCGCGAATACCTATACGCACCGGTGTCGTCTAGTGCTCGACTCTGATCTCGCTTGAAAAGCCGAAACACGTCGAGGAGTTTAAAAACAACCGTTTGCTCCCGGAGCTCATCAGGTGGCCGTACTCGGGTATAAAATGGAGCTTCGGAAATACGGGTTAGTCTTCCCCAAAAGACAAACATGGAATCCACGCTGAGTGGGTGCTAGGACACGCTCGATAGCAAGTCGACCGTGCGAGCCGCAAACCCGACGACTGTGCCATACCCAAAAGAGCGCAGCGCGAAATATCTTCTCAACTCCGTGGATGAAATCAAAAGTAATTACACACCTCTTGACGTCGGAAAGATAGATATTCAGCCCACCATAACATTCGGCATATGTGGTACCACCCCCGCAGCGAACCCGATCATGGACTTCTCCGACGGCACGCTTCTCGTCGCGATGCTGCTGAAGCTCGACCGACGATGCAACCCGCCCCCCGGAATCGTGAGCGGAGCGACGAAGACGGCGCAGAAGCGGCACAACCTGAAGAAGTCCCTCGAGATATTCGACGAGCGGATGTCGATCGTCACGGCGCTGCACACCTGCGTCGCGGAGCTCGTCGAGGGCCTGCTGGGCGGCCAGCCGGCGACCGTCGTGCGCGTGCTCGCGGCGCTGCAGAAGGCGTACGGCAAGAAGCAGCCGACGGCGCCGCGCGGCGGCGGCGGCGGCGGCGGAAAAAATGCCGCGTCCAATGCCTCGCACCGCCAAGAGGCGCTGGCCCACGCGACCGCCGACTTCCTCAACGGCTACGCCACTCCGCAGCGCGCGGACGAGCACCCCTCGCCGCTGACAGACTCGCACCCGCACCGGCGGTACGGCGCCTGGGGGGAGCAGCGCGCGCCGGCGTCCTGACAGGCGAGCGCCCGCAGTCGTTCGCGCGTCGAATTTGTCGCTCTGCGTGTCTGGACGCAGACAAAGACGAAGAGAAGAAGAAATCCGCTGGAGCAAGAGCAACGGTCAGCCGCTGCATGTAAAGTTGAGTTGAGGTTGGCACTGTGCAAAGCTTGAGTCGGAGTTAACCCTCCGCTTGGTTGTTCGTCTCTCCGGGCTTGTCTCCAGGCTGTCGACTACAGGAATAGAGGACGTGACACTGTGACACTGTGCTAACTTTGACTCAAGCTTGCATGCAGCGGTTGACCGTTACGCCCTTGCCCCGGAGCGAACGTCGTCTCATCATCACCAACACAAAGCTACGCGCTGCTTCCCCACTGACAGATATCTACCCATCCGAATCTCAACCGGCTGCAGCTGAGTTCGCCATTGTTCTTTGCTCTCTTTCGAAGAAAAAAACAAACCTACGCATTTCTATTCGCATTCAACCAAGCCACAGCGACACGGAGAGCTTAGCCGTTTCTTTCGAAACGTCCCGTTTCTCCGTCTCGTGAAGAAATGCTGCAAAGCTCGAGTTTCACCTGAAGTTGCCGAGGTCAACAAGTCCTACACGCCGCAAATATCCTCGTTGGTAACACAGAGTTGATTGAAACTCAACTCGCTATATGGACGAGGGATTAGCAAGAGCCATGCGACTCGAGTGCTTACTAGAGTGTGGGACACCCCACTCGTGCAAACAACTGGAATGACGCCCAATGTCGTCTAGATAATGTAGAAACCAGTACAAGCTCGCAAAGTGTGCGCAGCGGATGGCTTTAGTTCAAGTGAAAAACAAGGCGGCTATCGTCATTGCCACGGGACTCGGCGATAGACAGCGCGTTGTGTTTCCCTTCATCAGATGGTGCGTGCACACAAGCACGTGCATATCTTCCATCTCTGTCCGCCCTCTTGCCATTTTCCCCAGCCATATATTTTAAAGTTAGAATCCAAGCCGATAGAGAAAGTAGAAGTTACGAAGTCCGATTCCCCTGCTCTTTCCTTCTCCCGTTTCGAGTTTTGTCTAAGGCCTCGTTATATGTCGACTGCCAGCGTTGCCTATACCCGCGCTAGATCACGGAGAATCAACCTTGAAACCCCCGACTTCGTTCACTCTAAAAACGCGAACTCCGGAATCCAGATGATCAGATACCGCCGTAGTTCACTGCCGGAAACGATCCGTCTCCGGAAGTTACACACGGCACACCGGCATCCACGGGACCCCGAACGAGGCGAACCCTGTGAATTCCGCAGCACGACGCGTTCTCGCTGGCGTTTTAAACGTCTCTGCGGCAGAAGCAGTCGCCCAAAAGCTTCGCTCCCTCCACTTCACATCCTTAGTGGCCCCGCGCCGACACCCCAGATCTCAGAGTCAACCCATTTCGTTTTGCACTGTCTTTCCGTCCCTTGCCCCTGTGTTGTCCTGTCCTGGTGGAAAGCACCTTTCATCCGTCCCGTTTACCAGAGGCCCGAGGGGATCCGCCGGCGGGAACGTCCGGCAGCCCCCCCGGGGGGGGTGGCGGTGGGTTGGTGAGGGTATCCATCCGCGACATATACACGCGAAAAAAGGCGCCAAAATGTCGACGCCGGAGGAAAGGGCGCGGCTGCACGAGGAGGGCGTCCGGAGCGCGGCGAAGCAGGCCGAAGCGGCGACGGTGCTGTTCGAGAAGGCGGTGCGGTGCCGCCGCGACGAGCAGGACGCGCAGGCGCGGGCGCGGCAGTGCGAGCTGCTCGCCGAAGAGCTCCGGCAGCAGGTCGAAGAAGCCGGCATCGACGTGAAGGCGGCCGAGCGCGAGGCATCCGCAGCCGTCTCCCGCCGCAACACGCACAAGGCAAACGCGGCCGCGGCCGCCGCCCGCGTCGGCGACTCGAAGCAGGCGCTGCACGGGATCGACGCCGACACCGAAAGCGCCCAGGCCGCGCTGCTCGCGGTGCAGGAGGCGATGACGAAGGCGGAGGAAGGCATCGCCTGGAAGCGGGCGGAGGTGCAGACTTTCGCGGCCCGCAGGGAAGAGCTCGAGGCGGCCCACCGCGAAAACGTGCGGGAAACCCGCCTCGCCGAGGAGGCCCTGCACGACCTCAAGCAACGCTGCACCGAGGCTAGCATGCGCGCCACCCACGTTCGGCAGAAGAGGGACGCCTGCAAGGCAGTCCTCGCCCAAAAGCAGCAACGCGAAGCTGCAACCCGCGAGTCCGCGGCCCACGCCCACAGCCTCCTCTGCAAAGCCAGCGGCGAGCTCGTCGCTTCCAACCTCAAGCGCACAGCCGAAGCCTCGCAGCTCCTGCCGATGCATCCCGTGTCCAGGACGGCTCCGTTCGTAGCAGAAGACCTCACCCACATCGCCCTCATCACCCGCCGCGATACGCTTGACCCCGAGCTGCACTCGCCCGTCGCCCATGCGCTCGACAATGCAGCCATGGACCACTACAGGGCGACGTCTCCGATCCCGCACTCCAGCCTCGTGCAAAACCGGGGAATCATCGGCTTGGGAAAGTTTGCAGAGCTCGGGGTGTGCGACGAAATTCTCGCGTTAAAGCAGCGACGGGGCACGTCGTACGCGTCGAATCCTTGAAAGTCGCAAGAGGATGGCTCTTCTTGCATTCGCGGCGAGCCATCGGCGAGCCAACGAGCACCACGCGACTCTTTAGCTCCCCACCGACTTCCACTCAGCAGATGTTCCAACTTCCAGCCCAGGGGCGCAGGGAATCCAGCTTCCGCGCTTACTTGTACTCCACTTAAGAGAGGGTGCAAAGCAAGTATCCTGCTTTCTTGACACAGTACATTATCGGGTCCTGTCGAATTTCTCGCATGGTAAAGAAAGAAATCATCGGCAGGAAGGGGAAAAGTGGAAAAAGAGAAGAAGAAACCCAAACACTGCATTCCCTCGAAGTAGACTCGATGGCCGCATCAAACATCCGTATTCTGCCCAAACACCAACCTAAGATTTCCCCCCATCTCAGAACGTGTCCCTGAAAACCCTCCTGCCAATCAAATGTGGACATCCCAGGAAGACCAACGATTGAGTGCGCGGATGTCACTTCGTCGACTCAATTTTCAAATGACCGTTTTCAAGGTTCCAACATGTGCCACCTGAGTGCAGGAAGCGTTATCTGCTCGTCCCGAAGTCACGAGTCATCGAACCCGCGCCTGCTACCATGGTGGTAGCAAGCGCGAGGATGCCTGTTAGACACCTTCTGTTTTAGAGCTTTTGTTTCAGGCACATGTACCGGTTGTCCGCCCGCTTGTTCTGTGAGGTGCCACCATCTTTCTTCCTTTTATCTTTCATCGTACCTGTCACATCGCGTCAGAGATCCGCTCTTCCTGAGCCCGTCGTTCACGCGGCGGCCACTAGACTGATGCAGAGATCCAGCTAAGCTGTTTAACCACATACGGACGAACTACGCCATATGGCGTAGTTAATTCAAGTTAATTCACGAGTATCTGCAAGAGGCCACAGGTGCCCGTCCTGGGTCACTTCCATGTGTCGGCCATGCCGGGAACACCTGTTCTCGGTGCCAAAAGCCAAACCAAGCAAAGATAAGACGCCATGCGTGCCCCACCCAATCCTCCAATACGGTGTTTGCTTTAAGAACCCATTCGACGAAGGTCACCCGGAGGCTCTAAAATCCTGGATTCTCAAGCTAACTTCAACTCCAAACTCTAAAAACGCAACCACACAGGGAACTTCCCCCTCCCCCGCACCCCCCGAGAGAAGCGGACGCGCCAAACGCGCGGAGCCCTCCGGCAGCAAGGGCCGGGCAGCAGGCGGGGGGGGCCGTCGGCGGGGGTGGGGCCGCCGCCACCCGTGCGGCCAGGATGACCCACTTCAGCCACGCGATGTGCTCGGAGTGGGAGCGCGGGGGCGAGCGGCACTTCGCCCTGTCGCACTCCGCGAAGGCGCACCTGCGGCAGCTTTTCAACGCGGCGAAGGAGGAGCGCAGAATCGCTCGAGAACTACTCGCCGAACACGACAGCCCCGAACTCCACGCGGATGGTGCAACCAAGCCAGGAGAACACCATGCCGGCGACGAAGCTGGAACATCAAAAAATGAACGCGGCACCGTCAACGTTGAACCCGAAGGGAAAGGCGCACCGCAAACGGCACCCCGCGAAGCCGAAGAGCCCGACTCCGGCACGGCCGGTCGAAGGCAATCGTCGGATGACGGCGCGAAGGCAGCGTGGGATGAGGTGGAGCGGAACACGCTGCGGTTCGACGAGTTCGCGGCTCTGCTGGCGGTCGCGAAGCTGCCGGCGGCGGAGCTGGGCGAGGAGGAGCAGCGGGCGCTGTACCGGAAGGTCGCGAAGCGCGGCGACGCGCCGGGCGACGACGAGCACACCGTGTCCTTCAACGAATTCGTCGACTGGGTCACCCTCGCCGACGACGAGAACGCGGCGATGCTGGAGGAAACGTCGGACGCCTCTCTGTGGGCGGCCGTCGCGCGATCTCTCACGTCGATGACGCGGCCTTTGGCTCAGAACATGGCCGCGGTGTTCAACGTCCTGATGCAGAGAGGCACGCTGGCGGTGGCGAAGTACATCGCGAACCCAGCGCGGCTGTTCCGCCGCGTCGCCGTCGGCACGCTGGAGGTCATCGGGCGCCGGAACACGTCGCTGACCGTCGTGTCGGCGGTGCGGGCCGAGCTGCAGACGAGCGGCGTCTACGGCGTCGCGAGCCTCGCCTTCGGGCCGTGGCTCTTCAACAGCGTCGTCAGCTTCGCGATGTTCGAGACGTACACGCGGCTCAAGGAGGCGATCACCACCGAATCCCGCCCCTGGACCCGCCACTTCCAAAGCGACGACCCGTACATGTCCATCATCAAATGCGACACATTCTCCGGCGCATCCGCCGGGCTTGTGCAGGCGGTGATCAACACCCCCGCGTACAACATCAAGCGTGGCATGCCCGGAAAGTCGTTGACGCAGGGTGGTCTGGACTTGTACGTGAAGAAGGGTCTGCGGGGGGTCTTCGCGGATATGCAGCTGATTATGCTTCAAGAGACGCTAGGTCTTGCCTGCTTTTTTACGTCCTACGAGCTGTACAAGTTGTGGTTGCAGCAGAGGGTGGACGAGGAGCATAAAGTTGCGACGTGGGTCTGCGCTGGGATGGCGGCGGGAATGACGCTGACAGCGGTAACGCACCCGTTCGACAATCTCCATGAGTGGCACGTGGCCCACAGGTCAAGCAGGACTCCACACAACGCCTTCGTTCACTTCTGCACGCACCCTCATTCAAATACTGTCCGGCGGACTCTGTTCCACGGCCTCTCCCGCCGCATGGTAATGGGCGTCCCCGCAGGCATCCCGCTGCTGATCTACGAGGTGTGCACATTCTCATTTCTTTTTTTTGAAATGCTGCAGAGATTATTTAACCAGACCTCTTGAGTTGTGCTAACCACGACCGACTTTACCTTCGAGAATTCGCCTCCCAAGGCAACCGTCTTGTAAAGATGGTGGTGCAAGGGTGGGGATGAGGGAGAATGTATATCCTGATAACCTTCGTAAATACATGTAGTTTGAGCGTCTTGGATTAGAAGGCGTGTAATTATTATGAAGATGCAGTTCTTATCCGAATACCAAGTATGCTCTCGGATACAGTCGAACGTTCATGACCGTTTGACCGGACAGTTTCTGACTGGTCAGCTTAAGAGAGCGATCAACGGTGCTCACCCATGTGAACCTCTTTTGGGGAGTGTTGGTGCTGGGGTTGCACGCCAACTGCAGTTTCTATTATGTACAGAATACCCGTCGTTCTATGGTTGTATAAATCGTTATAATACAGGGCAATAACCTCCTGTTCCGTTGAGGGTTGTGAGTGGTCAACGAGCTGGGAGTTGTGGTGGTGGGGGGACGCGAAAACGAACAAGCTTGCGGGCAGCGGCTGGCAGGCGCTTCTTCGGGCATTCCTTGCATCGGGTAATGCGATCGTGTGTGCGTTCAACGACGGCAGCTCTGCCGCCGCGTATTTGAGCCGCCATGAATTCATGTGCGCCCCAGGTGATACCACCACACATCCTTCCCCTCCAGCACATACTACTCTGGGCACTTGTGGTGAGCACTTGCAATGCGCGCAGAACAACGTGTTATGAAGGAACACCCGCAAGAAGCCGAAGCCTGTCGGCCCGCCAAGGAGGAGCGCACGTGAACAGCCCGCATTCCCTGCTGAAGCGAAGCGCGACAACGAGCGGGCGAAGGCAAAGGTGGATCCGAGTGCGCCGGTTCAGACGGCCTCGGACAGACCCGGCAGCGAAGGTGAAACACGCACCGGAGACCAACGGTGCGCGGGGCAAGACGCGACCGAAGCATGCCGCGACGCGTGCTAAAAGGCACTCAGTACAGTGTTTCCGCACTAATGCTGCGTATCAAGCTTAAGGTGCTACTGCCACTGTCGTAGAAAATCTATATAAGAAAAGGAGTACTACGCGTACCAACACATGAACATCGTTTCTTCACCCCTCGCTTAGGAGTCGAGTACCTCCCCTTCGCACATACCCTTACGAACCCGGAGAAAACGGTATCGTCAAGGCTGGTCGCACTGCACCGCCGATGAATTCACGGGTTCGTTTCCCCACAAGGGATCTTTCCTACCAAGGCGAGCCTGCTTCCGGCTGCCGCCACATTTCTTTAGTATACGGTAGGAACTGGAGCAAAGCGCATGGCAGGATGAGCACACCACCCGAGCCTACAACAGGAGAATTCGGGTGGGTTGAGGTGGGTCTTCTGAAACTGAATATTTCTCTGAAGACTTCTCTCCTTCCTTCCCTTTCTGATGAAGAATGAACTCGATGACCCAAGCCGAGACCGACTGCGATGAGGCTAGAAGCTAGCTGCCAATTCCCATTCAGAAAGCATTCAGGGCAAGACAAACCATCCGTTGCTTCGTCGCCGACCATCACCACGACACATGTCAACCCACACAGCTCCTCAGTGACAACGCCTCTGTGCAGGCCCATCTAGACGCCGCGAAAGCTGCCGAAAGCAAACCGCCGCAGCTGTAAATGGATACCAAACAATTCGGTATCCGGATCTGCAGTGGTGGCATCCTGACCGTGTCCCCACTGGCGGATGCAGCCGTCCTCTTTTTCTTTGAAGAAAGGGTCGAAAAGCTTCACATCGTGGGCACGTGAAGGGAGAATAAGAAAGTGTGAGAAATGCGTTTCTGCGCCGAAAGACGGGGCTAAATCACGAACCGCGTGGTTTTGGGCCACGACCGTGCCCATGTATTTCGTAAAAAGAGACCGCCACGAGTCTATCAACATAGTCGCCCACTCTCGACGAATGACGCACCAGATGTTGCTGCCTGCGTCACCAGTCTCTCGTATCCCAATAAACGGTTTATCATCTTTATCACACCGCTGCCGCTAGTTGCAGGTCCACTGAACAGCCAGCGGCGCGACGAGCGTTGTAGCCTGTGTGTCCGCATTATGAATGCCCCAGCTTGCTCCCCTCTGCCACAATAATTAGACCGAGATTTGCCTTCCCCCAACCGTCCGTCCACCGCCCCCCTTTCTTCTTTTCCGCGCGTTCCCCTAGCCCTACTTTCTTTCATGGCAGAAGCGCCTCCTTCCGGCATACGACACTTTTCTACTCACGCCCACAGCGCGCGTGCTCTGAAACCGAAATTTGCATTCTGCCCGCTCAACGCAGGCAAGCAACGGAAGTCGCTATGGCGAAAGCGACGGCATCCATGGTATTCCTCAAAACGCGAAAAATTAGAAATCGCGAAAAAAAATACTAGGCGTGTGTTTGTTTGTACGTGACGGGAGAGAATCAGCCTGATAGTGAGTGAAGCTGATCGTTTGGCTAATCATCCCCCAAACACGCAACCAGCGTTCTCTTTCGTGTTTACAATGCAGTGTTCCTTCAAAAAACGTGAACTCGGTGTCGGTCACAAGAGCCATGGAAATGGCAAGACACGTAGGAAATAACAGCGCGCTAAAATGAGTCGAATAGTCGGCAATAGGCAACAAAGATACACACACAAGCACACGTACTGCCACTACAGCAGATACGATACGCACACTAACACACGATACTTAAAGGAACCATTTACGACACTGGTCACCCGGAGACTATAAAAGCCCGGATCTCTAAGTGAACCTGCACTCTAAAAAACTGAATGCCTTACCGATGCTGGCGCCCGAGGTGCCCCAGCTGGAAAGGTTGGTCCGCGGGGGAGTACAGGCGAGTGCTTGCGAAATGCGGGTTCGTTCTTTGCGTTACGTCTTACGACTCGTGACGTATTGACGTGGGTCAAGTGTGATACGCCTTTCTCTGGGGGGCTCACATCCGAATTAAACGCACCCAGGGCAGAACCCTTCACGAATGCCGTATACTTACAGCACCGCAGACGGAAGAGCCTCTAAAGTAAAGACGCGCGTATGCAAATGGAACGAGTTGGCTGACGCTCCGTTCCCTTTGGAAGTCCCCATTCCTCAGTTTCCTCATGGAGTTGCGGATTCTCCCCTTTCCCATTATTGCGGAACAGACCTGGATGGCAGCCAAACAGGGCCATCAACTGCCCCCAATGAAACGCGTAAAAATTCACGCAACACCCAAGGAAGATAAAAAACAGAGAAAAAAAGAAAAACAGCTACGCAGAAAAAGACATATCAAGAAAGGGAGGCAGGCCAACCGGAAGGGCTGCGGACGCGTCGGCACCTGGTCGGCGGGATGGCGCCCGCGCAGCCGTGCCTTCGTTTGGCGTGCTTGCTGGGATGTGCGCTGGCGGCGTCGGGGTCGCACGGGTTTTATGCGGTGAAGGGCCCGACGACGGACGCGAGCCAACCGGGGGATGGGTTCGTGTGGGAGCCCGGGTATCCGATCCTCCCGCAGACGAGCGAGACGCTTTATTTCACGGTCACGTCCGACGCCGTGCGGTCGATCGAAGCGATTCTGCACGTCGCGAACGGCCGGGAAACCGTGTTCAACCTTTCAATCCGATCCTCCAACTCCAGGATAACCAGCGCAGACCCGCACATCACCGGCGCCGCCGGTTGCTCCTGGAAGGAAGACTGCGGCAACCAGCGCGACTTCAACTACGCCCTCCCGACCTTCATCGACCCGCAGTCCATCTACCGCAACCGCATCACCCTCCGCGTCGAGTCGCTGCTGTTCCGCGGGCCCCTCACGGGCAACTGGACCGTTGTCATCACGAACAACCTGCACCACGGCGCTAATAATGTATGCCCCTTTTCCCCCCTCCGAACCTGCCTGCCTCTAGGGCATTCGAGGCTTCGGACCGCGCGCGAGCCTTCGCTGTTCGCAGAGGCTGCCCGACCTTACCATGCAGGGTCAAAACCTTGTGTCTTTTGGTAAATGACCACCCGTTTTTTTAAAATTTTAAAATTTTGGAACAAAAACTGCGGTAATTTTTGATGAAGTTGAGCAATTCTTTTTTTGGGGGCCGTCGGCTCCGCGGCAGCGTTTTAGAAAGACACAAGGTTTTGACCCTGCATGGTACCCATTTCGCAGTTCGACACCCTCACGAGCCAGCAACAGATTGTGCAGGCCGTGTTAAAGAGCGAGGAGTAGTCGTGTCGAAGGGTTGCTGGCGGACATCTTTACGCTCTGTCGGCTGTCATCTTTGCAAGCTTGCGCTTCTTCAGACCTAAGGCATCTCGGATACTACGAGCATCGGCATCAACGAGCCAGTTCATCCCTGCCCGATCGAACGCTGTCGAGCCTTGTAGTTTGGGTTAGAATGCAAACAATCCGTGGCGACAACCTGCATCGCCGGCGTCACGGTTAGCAGAGCGTAATCGAGCGAAAAATTAAGCGTGACGTGTAATTGTTTCAGGTTAGTGTGTGTTTGATCAAAGTAGCATCAAGGCAGCCCTTTCAAAGACCCCACATTCAACGCCGCGTGGGTGCGGGCTTCAGGCATTCATCATCACGATTCAAACCCCCGATTGCGCGTTACCTGGAAGCACCCAGAGGGTGTCGGTGGTACGAAGGTGCAGTTGCCCGCATCCAGCCGGCAGTCAGCTCGCATCGGGGAGGTGATGACGATACCCACCTGAACGAGGTGTATTCGCCGCGTAATCGAGCCAGGTCGCTTTCAGGGGTAGGTGAATTGGCTCATATAAGCAGCACGTCTGAAACCGTTGGGTAATACAGGGCCGAACAGCGCCGGTCTTCTCCGAGAACACTCACGGAGGGCGACTCGAGCCTTCGAACAGTAGAATTTCTTCTTGGTGTCGGTCGCAACACTTACAAACATGGCTAGCCGTAGTTCCGTAGTTAAAGTGTATAAGCATACCTACAACCCGCCTCAATGGTCAACCGGAGACCCTAACACACCGAACCTCTAAACCACAATAAACGCTCGTAGCGGCGCGCCGTGTAGTTGCCGCCGCCCATGTGGGTACCGAATCAAATCATAACACGCAGGCTTTCATCAAGTTAGAAGTTCGCCAGAAGACGACGACGAGCCGTGACGCGCTACCCTTGGTCTTCTTCCTGGCATTCGCGACCGTGGTCCTGCTCATTGTCTCCTTCGATTGCCTCGTGTGGCTCAAGGGCGCCAGGTACGTCTGTCTTTTTGCATAATCGTACGGAGCTGTAGTGGGGCCACCGGATACTCCCCGGAGAGATGACCCCTCTCTCTCTCAGCATGTATCATGTGCAGGGAACGCTCTACCTTCTGCAAACTAAGCCTTGTATTCAATAAGCGCGAAGCCCGTTTCGGACGAAGCGTTTTCCCTTTCCTTTCAGAAGTAACCCATAGTACCTACCCCCCCCCGTGAACATGTCACCCCCTTTTGTGCAATAACCCGCTGGGGGGTACTCAAGGGGGGTGACATACTTAAGGGTTTTGCAGAGGTCATCTGAGCCTCGGCTGGGGGGAAACGTTCTTAGCAGCCCTTCTAGGACGCGACCGACCAGAGACAGAACGCTGAGCCCATGGCAAGGTACCAGATGCTGAAAGACTCGCCCGACTTCCAACCCCAGTTCCTCAGGACCCCCTGCCGGCAGGGAGACCGTGCCGACGCGCTAGACCTCGACGCAACAAGCAGCGACAAGCTCGAACGACGAACCAATGTGCCACATTGACGATCGGACGCGTAGAAAGCAGACCAGGCACGAACTTCTCGCGCATGGCAGACAATGACCGCTGTGTCTAGGCTCCGCTGCTTTCGGCTCAGCATTCGCTCAAGCTTCTGCATTTGGTCAAGTGCAAGACACTTGAAACAATTTTACAAACTTCCTTCTCTTGTTGGCAGTCCATGCACTACAGCAAACCGTGTTGGCAGGATGATAACAGTGCGAGGTCTGGATGTGTCGAAGTAGGCCGTTCCCATCAGTTGCGGCCACCGGGAACAAGCCGAACAACCCACTCTCAAGAAGTTCCGACGCATCCTGCTGGGCGTTTCCTTGAAGTTTCTCAGGCATACACTTGGGGATTCGGGACAATATACCAGACAGTGTTTCTGTTTCGACATCTTGCTGAAGAAAGAGTGAGATCTTTACTTACAAGCGTCATTCGCAGACCGACGTTGTATTCTGCTGGTTTGCATGCTGCTGCTGCTGTGCGTCGGGATGTCCATGGGTTTTTGGTTTTGGACACACGCAGAGAGAACCCGCCAAGAATGCAAATCAACCAAGCTCGCACACTGCCTACACACAATATTTTGACTAAGATTTCACCTCCTCCAGTTGAAGTGTCTGGGTAAACCAACGAAACCTGGATGAAAACGCCTGAACCCGCGACGTCAACAAACAGCATCAAACGAGGAACGGACTCGTCCGAAGGCACACCGGCGCGGCCCGCCGCTGTCTCAGTGCTGCTCACAGCAATCTCGGGGCAGTCGCTCTTGTCCGGCATCAACAGCACCGTGCGCGAGTGGTACACGACCCTGGACGACAGCGGCGCCCCCGACGACGCCGCCGACGGCGAGAAGAAGTGCAGATTCTGCAGAAAAGGCGAAGAAGACGGCCGCCCCTTGGTCCGCCCGTGCGAGTGCAAAGGCGACGCGACGTGGGCGCACGCGGCCTGCCTCGAGCAGTGGAAGGCGTCGGCCGCGCACGAGAACGCGGATGTGTGCCCCGAGTGCAACGAGCCGTACAGAAAGGTGGGCACGCGGAACCAAACGCTCGCCCGCGCGAAGGTGGCCGTGTGCGCGGTGGCATCGTTGATCATCCGGCCGATCCTCTCGTGGTGCCTGCTGCTGGCAGTGGGCTATGCGTTCAAGCTGGTCGCCGGCCTGCTGACCAACAACCTCGACCGCATCACCTGGTCCGCCGACTTGTACCACCACTTCGTCGCGTGCGCGGTGCTCATCGCCTTCGCCATGCACGAAGACATGCTGGGCGGCCTCCTCGCGTCGCTGGTGCCCAGCCGCCGCCTCCGCGCGCTCATCGTCGCCGTCTCGGTCCTCTTCGAGGTCGTGGCGGGGTACTTCTTGCGCTTCCTCTTCTACCTTGTCGACGGGACTGTTTGGAGCTGGGACATCCACTACGGCTGCGGCCTGCTGCTCGTCGGGTTGTATTACTTGGCGATGCGCGACACGGTCGAGACGGCGTACGGGACGTGGAAAGTGTCGCACCAGGTGGAACGCGTGGTCGAATTGTCGGACGAAGGGGACGTCGACAAAGAGGTCGAAATGACCGAAATCCCGCCCGCAGCCCCGGCCGACCGCGCCGTTGAGCCCGAGGACGCCCAAGAAGCGGAGGAGCCGCGCGACGGCGAGCCGTCCGCCGCCCTCCTGCGCCGCCCCCCTCATCAGCTCGTCGAAGCGGAGGAGACCTTCCAACCGGCCGACGACTGCCTGCCGAGCGCCCGTCCCGACCAGGCCCCGGCCACCTCGCACCCTTCCCCGCCGTCGCCACCCACCTCCCGCCCTGCGACCCCCCTGTCTCCGCCTGATGGCACCACTCGCGAGCCGTCTTAAACTGTTCTCTGTCCCACAACGAGCTTCACCGGGCATGCCGACATACCCACACGCGTGGTCGTACTTTTGTGAAGGGAGGCACCATGTTAAAACGAGCCCGTAACACACGCACACACCCACGAGACTGGGCCATACTCCGCAACAGGGGTTACCCATAAATTCTGTACGCACACACGAGCGTCTTGCTCGCTGTGTTCATAGGACAACGTTTTGTCATAGCGCGAACTGGTCTTCTTGGTAACCAGGGGGTGGTGGTGTCTTTTCTACGGGGTGGGGAGATCATGTCGTCTGTCAGAAGGTTTGGCCGCGAGTTCGGTGGCTGGCTCAGTAGAGGCTGGTCAGCACCTTCCACCCGGCCAACGGCAACCGAGGCAGTTTGCACAACGACATAAGTAACCCAGGCCTAGGGGCTGGCGTTCTGTTAAAGAGGAAAGCGGGGGCAGCTGCACCGTGAGGTCCAGCCTCAGAAGGAGTTGCACCCGAGAAGCGGGTGTGACACCTGCTTTTTCAACTCCAGCTTACTTTCAGCATCTGAGGCTGGCCCCACCGTGTGGTTTGGCAGTTGCCCTGCGGGTAAGCGACTATCACTAGTGTCGGACACACCGAAAGTTTGACGCAAGCACCGGAACAGACGGTGCCTTCGGACAACCGTGTTGACATTGCGACACAAGCGACGGAATCATCCAGCTCTCCCGATTCATTTGATGAAGCTCTAGACGAAAGCAGCGACAGAAGCGCCAGAGAAACCTGGAACAATGGCCCGGAGACAGACCGTTTCACAGGTCACCACAGGCTCGGCGATGTAGTACGGCAAATAAGAAAGTAGGTCCGCCCGCCGTTCTTGTTTAGTGATTCTCCGATACTCGTTTCGAGCTGGGATCTTTTTGATCCGAGGTAGTTCTCTTATTCTCTTTCGGCTGGTAGCGAACAAGTGGGAAGGGTCCAGGTCTGACTCTAGTTCCAGCTGTGGGCTTCACGGGACTGCCTCTCGGCTTTTGCAACCACCATTTATTGCGCGACAGCCATGTCCGCCCGCCGACACAGCTCGGCTTTCGCAAGTACCGCTTCTCGGTGTGCCGCTCGGCAGAAACGTGCAAGCGAGGACTCCGTGCCTTTTTCGGATTACGAACTTGTCATCACTAGCTTCCAGCAGAAGTTGCTACCGACACGAGTTGCACCACGACGAAAGCGAGCCAAAAGCGACCCTTTCCCCGGTGTCATTAGCGAAAGGCTGGCATACCATTTATGGTCCTCGTTCGTGTTACTCCGACGCAGTCGCATAAAGAGCCCGACGGCGCGAAAAGATGAAAGTCTTACGCTTTGTCGGATGAGAACGGCTCTGCAAAAACACCAGGACACGCGGATGCAGACGAATCTTTCTGAGAACGGTTCCCAGACCAAGAACGGACCATAAAGGAAAATGTGCAGACCTCACCTCTTGAGCGTATGAAGCATGAATGCGTGCTTGAGGTCATTCTTCAGCCTTCTTGACCGCAGAAACCTCGCAGAAAGTCACCTTCTAGTTTCAAGCGTGCTGAGCTGTACTGTCGTGCAAACAGGCAGTTTTGAGCGTAGATTTTTGTCGTTTATTTTCTCTGCTTCAAAAGAATGTCTATGCCGGACATACAGAACAACTTTTGAAACTACGTCAATCACGGCCATGCATAAGACATTCCACCTATCATGCAGGGTCAAAACCTTGTGTCTTTTTGGAAATGGCCAAAATTTTATTTCCAGAAAAAAAAATGGGGTTTTTGAGTTTTAAAATTCTGGAACAAACTCTGCGGTAATTTTTGATGAGGTTGAGCAATTTTTTTTTTTTCCAAATTTTTTTTTTGAGGCCATCGGCTTCGCGGGAGCGTTTTAAAAAGACACAAGGTTTTGACCCTGCATGCTATACAAAGGAAACCGGACAAACAAACAGACCAAGGGGAACACCCGCGTCCTAGCCTCCTTCTTTTGCCCAGGATCTAGCTTCTTGTTTCTTTTCTTTTTTCCATCCGTTCTCGCAACAAAACCCGTTTTTTGCATTTTTTCTTTCCCGCCGAAAAAGTGTGCCCTCGAGCGTCCACATGTGGACCACACGTCTATTTCTCTGAGACCGAAAACGGAGCGTAAGCCCTGCTCAGCCCTGCCGATGGGGCGACTTAGAAACGAGGCGCGCTTCTGCAGGAGCGCGTCTGCCTCCGCAAGCTGCCCATCTAGCTACCCCAGCCGAGGAAGGTGGGCGCTTCAAAGGCCAGCCACCTGCCGCATCTGGGCACCCATAGCGAACAGTGCTTGCTCTTCTCACTGGAACCCTTCGGCGAGTGAGTGTTTCCTGCGCACTTCTTTCCGTCTGTTCGGTGTTTTCTTCCTACTTCGATCTCTGGTTTGTTCAAGTTCGTCTTACTTGTCGCAGTAAAACAAAGGTTTGTTGACGCTTTCTCTTCAACCTTTGCTGGAGAGCACGCAACCAATCCGATGGGCATACGCGAGAGCCGGAGTTTTAGCGTCGAAACCCTCTGACTATCCACGCCGAACCGTCTCTACCCAACCCCACGTACAAACTAGAGCGGAGTGCTGCTCCGATTCAGAATGTGATTGACTCACTCTAGTGATTAGCGTTCTTGCCTTATGGATACCAGTCTCTTTCATTTGCCAGTCTTTGATTTTCATTTTCATGCGTGGTTGACCATCATATTACCATCAGGAGAGGTAGTGATCCTTCCGTCCTCCTGGAGCTCAAGAGCTTCCAGGAGGGGAGGACCCCCTTTCCTATATTGGGCATGACCCCTTTTCCCGAACTGGGGGGGTCCGAATACGTCGCAGCAAGAAATTCCCCTGCACGTCATATCCACTCCCCCCACCTCCCCCAAACTCAAACGAAATTTGAGTGTTGCAAACGAAATTTTAACACCTGAAATTGGGACCCCGCACACTGAAATCAACTGGTTGCCTCAGAATTAAACCAAATCCTCCTTCTGCCGTTTGACGTGGGTGGCTTCAGAGACAACGAACGAGTAAACAAAATAAACCGACGTCCCACTCCCAGCTTAAATAGAGCCTCAACTGGCTCTATAATACCGCTCGTCGAACCTCGTAAATACTCCCGGGTGCATGCGCACTAGCAGTAAGACGGTGTAGTAGAAGGGACAAGGTTGACCCACCATATCACGGGGTTGGGTGTTGAGCCTCGGTGCCACGCTTAGGGCTCGTTTCGTGATGCGTTTCGCGAGTGCTTCATCCGTTTTTCGAGGTTCGAGCAGGCGTCCGCTGATTGCAGGCGCAATTTGAGGTCACACTTTGAATACGTTGAGAATGACGGATGCTGGTCGGCAAAGACTTCGAAAACTACGGGCCAAGGGAGGCAGTAAGTCGTTTCGAATGTGATGAGTCATCTTTTACCATTGTACAAATCCGGTGGTCATCAGCGCAATTTGTTTGCAGCTGCTGTGACGACGAACGGACAGTTCCCGAAAAGCAGGGTGCTGAAAGTCAATTGCTCTCTCTCTCTCTCTCTCTCTCTCTCTCTCTCTCTCTCTCTCTCTCTCTCTCTCTCTCTCTCTCTCTCTCTCTCTCTCTCTCTCTCTCTCTCTCTCTCTCTCTCTTCTCTCTCTTCTCTCTCTCTCTCTCTCTCTCTCTCTCTCTCTCTCTCTCTCTCTCTCTCTCTCTCTCTCTCTCTCTCTCTCTCTCTCTCTCTCTCTCTCTCTCTCTCCCTCTCTCTCTCTCTCTCTCTCTCTCTCTCTCTCTCTCTCTCTCTCTCTCTCTCTCTCTCTCTCTCTCTCTGGCCCCACCCATTCAGGAGCAATGGGATCACCACACTTTGTAGGACAAGGCCGTCCCTCTGGCTGCCGGAGGACGGGGGAAAGGGCAGCGGGGTCTCTTCTGGACTATCGGGCACTCTAGGACACCACGACGGCGGGTTCGAAGATGCAACCGAAGCCCGGGGCGGAGGGCCACCGGCTCATGGCCTTGTTTTGCTGGCTGGCCAGCATTTTGTGCTACGTAGACCGGACGAACATGAGCGTTGCCATGGTGCCCGCTTCGAAGCAGTACGGCTGGGACAAAGGGACCCAAGGGGTCATCTTCGCGGGGTTCTTCGTCGGGTATGCCTCGTCTCAGGTGCTCGGCGGCTGGCTGTCGGGCAGGATCGGGGGGCCGAGGGTGCTGTTCGTGGCCGTGATGGTTTGGAGCTTTTTCACGGTGATCACGCCCGCGTGCGCTTGGAGCCTCCCGCTGCTGTTGATGGCCCGGGTCGGCCTGGGTATCGGGGAGGGGATCTCGATGCCGGCCTGCCATGCGATCGCGTCCACGTGGTACCCCGCCGCGTCGGTGACGCGGTACGTCGGGTTCGTCAACTCCGGGCATCACATCGGCACTGTTCTGTCGTTCGTTCTCGCCCCGTTTGTCTCCCGCGACTGGGCGTTCATCTTCCACCTCTTCGGCGCCCTCGGCTTCGTCTGGGCGGGCATCTTCACCATGTTCCCACCACAGCACGCGTTCCGGCCGCCCATCGGGAAGCAGTTCCCCGGCGCTGTGCCGTGGCGGCTTCTGCTCACGCGGATCGAGTTCTGGGGCGCGTACCTGAGCCATTTCGGCGGGAACTTCGGGTTTTACATGCTCATCACGTGGCTTCCGGCGTACTTCGTTCACTTGGACGTCCCACTGAAGGACGTCGGCGCGTTCTTGGTCCCCGCGTACTGCTGCTCCGCGATGTCGGCGAACGGGTTCGGCCAGCTGAGCGATGCCCTGGTGGCCCGGGGGTGGCACACGCTCACGGTGCGGAAGATGGCGCAGAGTGTGGCCCTGGGGGGCTCCGCGGCCGCGCTGCTGGTCTGCACGGCGCTGCCGAAGGAGCTGGCGAGCCCGGCGGCCATGGCTCTGATCTTCTGCTTCGCCCTCGCGTCGCACGCCGCGCATTACTCGGGGAATTTGGTCAGCCTCCTGCAGATGGCGCCGGACCACGCGGGCGAGGCCCTTGCCATCTCCAACACGTTCGCCACGCTCGCCGGCGTCGTTGGCAATCTCTACGCTGGCTTCGTCCTTGACACCCTTCCGCAAGCCGGGTGGTCCATCATCTTCCTCACGACTGTCGTCGTGTACCTGCTGACGCTCGCCGCGTACCTGAGGTGGGTGACTTCGGATGCGATTATCAAGCCCCCGACGGGAGGCAAAGAGCTGATCTAGCTTTCTGCAACCGTTTCGGGACTTTTCCCACATCGTGTCAATCCCCTGAAACCGGCTGGAACAGCGGCCGACGAGTGAGAGATTGCAGTCAAGGAGTTGCGCCCTCTCGTAGTCGGCTGTCATCGGTAGGACTCGCACTCATCGGCCGCACAGCATCCGGCACTGCTTGACTGCAGAGTCGACAAATATGGCTGCCAGCATTGAGAGCTAAGCTAGTAAGCGCAGGCGTCATGAAGCTTCGAAAACTGAGTCCCGAAAGAGTACGTGAGGGAACCTCCACCCAAAGCTGTGGACGTGTTCCCATGCCCTGGTTGCACTTGTGCCATACTTCTCAAAACGAATTCTACGGACAGTGCGCTACGCCCACATAGGGGTTTACAGCGCACGGATGCTCGCTAGGAAGGGAAGGCTGGTAGCCACTTGGCACCAACACGCGAAGTTCCGCTTCCGTGTAGCAGGCCTCCCCTGGGAACTCACACTAGCGAATCTGGATGTTCATTTAGAGAAGACTGTGAGAACGATGCGAATGGCTGCGCCGGTCAGATGGCCAATGGCAGAACTTGCCGGCTGAGATCGAAAGGTACTACCTCTTAGATCGCCTACTCGTGTGCTGTGTTTCTCTTCGCATTTTCGTCAAAGTCGCACTGGTTACTTTCCTCCCTCCTTTGTTTGTTTCTGGATAAGCACCTGCTTGCGGCGGTGCCTAATCGCACGAGGAGGAAGTGCGTCCACGAGTAAGGCTCAACAACAAGGCCCATTTGTAGTTGCACCGTAGCCTCGGTCGAAATAAGCACGGGCGACGCCCCCCGAGTATTCCACTCTGCCTGGCAACCGTGCGCTGCTGGAGTACTAAAGGCACAGTCCCAACAGATGAATCGTGTGAACCTGACTAGGCAAAAGGCTGGATCTTGGATGTTGGAAGAGGGGGACCGGTGGTTCAGCCCAACAGCCTCGACAGGTCCAGACCGGACCGAACGGCGTTGAGCTTTATTCAAACTTCGGTACTGCGATACACCTCGTACGCTGCATTGCAACCTGCATTGCAACCTGCATTGCAACCTGCATTGCAACCTGCATTGCAACCTGCATTGCAACCCCCTGCATTTGGCATCCGATACTCACTTCCTCCCCCCGGCTGGTCGTCAAGAGGCCTGTTCGAGTGCACCGAGTCTTTCTTAAAACCCCCAACTTCCCCTTTGGGCATCGTCCTATGAATGAGTAGTTATTATGGCACTGTGGTCGTGCAGCAACCGGGCGAGAACTAAAGCCACCTGACCGGCAGTCACCTGCCACGGCACCGCGATGAAGAAGACCGCGAAGAGAGTCCGCGGACAAAAAAGGGAAAATCAGCGATGTACGAGAACCGGTACCAACCGGACGGTACCCCCATGCTTGCACCGCACAAGCGTTATATGCATCCAGTAATTGCCACGCGGCGACACTTAACCCCCTTCGGAGGTCCAAGTTAACTTTCAGGGGAAACGGGGGCGCGTCTAAACGCGTGCGCACGAAAAAAAAAAGAAAAGAAAACGAAGATGTGGCAGAGTCCGCCTCCTCCGCGGGTGAGCGCGAACGCGTCGCGAGAAGGCAGCCGGCCGGCCGGCTCGCTGCTGGACCTGACGGTGGGGCTGCAGGGCCGGCGGCGGTCGCGCGCCGCGGCGGACGACCTGCCGAACCCGGCGGCGTACCTGGCCGCCGCGGCGCGCACGGTGAGCCGCAGCGGCGGCGGCGGCGGCGGCGGGGGGGGGGGCAGCGGCAGGTTCGGCGCGCCGAACACGTCGCCGGCCGCGTACGGGGCAGCGGCGGGCAAGGAGGCAGGGCCGGGCATCTTCCTGCCGGGGACGACGATGACGCGCGAGGACGTCGAGCTGCTGCACTTGCGGCACTCGTCGTTCGTCGAGCAGGCCGCCGCCGAAAGGTCGGAACTCGAAGCCCAGCTCAGCGAACAGGCGGGCCTCATCGACGACCTGACGGCTGAGCTCGAGCGGGTGCGCACTCGCGAAGCACGACTGCTGGGCTCGACGCAGCTGGTCGACACCGAGTCGTCGAAGGTCAGCGACCGGCTCCAAACCACGACCGACCTCCTGCTCGAGAACGAGGCGGAGCTCGTGAGCAAGACCAGCGAGATTGACAGACTCCTTGAGGCAAACAGGTGTGTGCTGCTAGCCGTTCCGGGGAGCAATTCCCGTCCCGACGGTGTCGTGAAGAAGCTGCCGCGGCCCGTACAGGCGCTGCCTACTTCGCGGGTGCTTGCGAAGAAGCGAAAAAAGAATCTGATCGTCCTTTGGGATCGACGCTATTACAAAAAGGGACGCCATGAGGTAGCACCCAACGAGTGCACCGAGCCAACGAAAGACCAAGGTCAGGAAGTCACCAGCGTCAAGAAATCCAGTTTTTGACGACGGCCAACTCAACACTCCACTTGAGGTCTCTGCACTCTACTTGGTCACACTCGAGCGCTCGCGTATGGTTACGAAGAGTCAAAAGACATCCAGCCTTTGTTTTGGACACGAACCAGCACATGAACAGAGAACTCATAATCGACGTCAGCATTTTTGAACACGAGCCAACACATAAACTGAGAACTCAGAATAGCCGTCGAGTGCCAGCGACTTGCCACCTGTAGTGTAGTGCTTGCACTCTACTCACTAGGTCACACTCGGGCGCTGTAGTACAGTCGTGTAGTTACGAAGAGTCTTAGCACGAACCAACACATCAACAGAGAACTCAGAATAGATGTCGAGCGTCAGCGGGCGGACCTCGATGCGGAGACGTGCGAAACGGATGCGCTGCGGAACGAGCTCCACGACGCTCGGTCGGAATTAGAAGACCTTAGGGGGAAGATGACCGAGCTCAACAAAGAGTGCTCAAGCCTGCATGAGGTCAATGCACTCTACAAAGCCACGCACGAGAAGTTCATCAAAGAAGGCCAGTTGTCGTGCCAGCTCGCCATCACGGTCGAGTCGCTGAAGAAGGAGGTCTCATCGACGGAAAGGAAAATGCTCGGTTTGCAAGACGACCGCGTGGCTGCCGCCAAGGTGTGCTGATGTCGCTTTAGCAGAAGATTATGCAAGTCTTACATTATCACTACTCACCGACTAGTTACCTACTGTGATACACGACTCGAACAACTGCTCTCGCGCTCTCTGCTGCGGTGCAAATATGCCCACGAAGATCGGGTCATTTCTTATCCTTTCCCGCAGCGCACACTGAGACCGAAACAAATCGCAGCACGGCGGGGAGAATATTACCTTGTTCCGCTTTCTTAACAAAAAAGAAAGCTTAAAACGGTAAAAAAAACCCCACACTTTGTGGTTGTCGTTGTTGTTTTTTCTCCCACTCTAGTCTCCGTCGACATAAGGCACCCTTCTTCTTTCGAGTATTTCGAGAACTTACACTGTATATAAGACGCTAGTCTTAGGAGATTAACTTCATCTTAGCACAACCGCCCACGCTCTTGTTTACCCACCATCTCACCCTATTGCTTTCCGTGTCTTCAGCCACGCCAAAGGCCTTTACTCTAACATGCGCGGGGGTGTCAAACGCTTACGTCTGCCACTACACTCAGATTTACCAAGTGGGCTGCAGCACATTCCTCCTTCTCGGTTATTTCCTCCAAAGCAGGTGCTCACACAAAAAACGCTCCGGTCATACCGGAGACTCAAACGTACACGGCCTTGCACTCCAGAATGCGCTGGAAAACCACGCGGGGAACTCGTCGGAGAGACCGACGCAGACCAAAACAAAGACACCAACCCACGGGCGGTTGCTAAAAAATGGTCGTTGCAAACGATCCTTTCGACCTTGCAATGTGATGATGTACCCACCATCATGGCGTAGAGTCACATGGTGTACCCAGAGCTGGTGAATATACTTCATCGGGGGTCCTCGGAGCACCACAAAGAGCTCTTCGGGGATGGTACACACTCTTCGCAACCAAACGCAGAGCATCGCCGAAGACGCGCAAGACTTCGCGGGGTTCTTGCTGCCCGTGATGCAAGCCGGCAAGGACCTGGCGGCGGCCCGCCTGGCGAGCAGGGGCACCGACGACCCGGGTTCCATCGTCCGCGCCTCGCCGGACTTCGACTGGGAGTCGGCCGTCCGGACGCTGCAGTCGCTGCAGCAGAAGAGGGTCGAGGTGACCGCGCCGCACCTGCAGGACCTCGCCAACATGGTGCAGGCTGCCGGGTCTGCGGCGGAGAGCAACCTGGACCTGACCGTGCTCCGGCGGGAGATAGAGGCGCTGCAGAACGACGACCGGGCGTCGAACGAAAAAACGGCGAACGCGTTCGCCGAGCACGCGAAGGACATCCGCAGGCAGATGAAGCACGCCCTCCGCGGCTGCGCCGCCGAGATGCAGACCGCCGCGTCGATGGCGCAGCAGTACGAAAAAGCGGTGCGAGAGCTGAACGAAGACCTCGCCGCTTTCGAAGAGCGGCAAGAACCGTTGCTCGCGCAGACCAGGAGGCTGGGCGACGAGCTCACGAGGCTGCAGAGGGAGGCGGGCGAGAAACACGCGTCCTTGATGCGTGACCAGGCCGCCCTCCAGGAAGCCGACTACCGCATCGAGTCCCTCGAAGCCGCGGAGGACCTCCTCAAAGAGCGGCTGCGTGAACTCGAGTCGGAGAACTCGCGCATGAAGACTTTCATGGCGAAGCTCCAGATCGCGGACGTCCCGGAACTGCACTCCCTGCTCGCCGCCGCTGCGACACCGTCACAAGAAGCGCCTTCTTAGCTCCGGATCCCTGGCCCTGGCCTGGCACGCCCTCCGCGGCTGCGCAGCCGAAATGCAGACCGCCGCGTTGATGGCGCAGCAGTACGAAAAAGCGGTGCGAGAGCTGCACGAAGACCTCGCCGCTTTCGAAGAGCGCAAGAACCGTTGCTCGCGCAGACCAGAAGGCCGGGCGACGAGCTTACGAGGCTGCAGAGGCAGGCGGGCGAGAAGCACGCGTCCTTGACCAGGCCGCCCTCCAGGAAGCCGGCTACCGCATCGAGTCCCTCGAAGCCGTGGAGGACCTCCTCAAAGAGCGGCTGCGCGAACTCGAGTCGAAGAACTCGCGCATGAAGACTTTCATGGCGAAACTCCAGATCGCGGACGTCCCGGAACTGCACTCCCTGCTCGCCGACGCTGCGGCACCGTCATGAGAAGCGTCTTCTTAGCTCCGGGATCCCTGGCCCTGGGCCTGGGGTCAGCTCCTTTGCCTGCACCACGCGCGTCGCGCAGGCATCCCACTGAAGCTATTTGGACCGGATAATAGCCTTGTAAGATGCAGTCCTTGTGGGATCCTTTTGGGGTCCTTTTGGGTCCTTTTGCAGTCCGTTAGCCCGGATCAGGACCCTTCCTACCTATCTATCAGGGCCCCTTTATCGTGGAGTTGAGGAGCAACGATTGCAGGTGTTCCCGTTCATTCGAAACGCTCTTTGACAGTGTCGCGATAAATACGAATCGGATCGCAGAGCTCGTATTCTGAGACCGAACTGGGATCCAAAACCACCTGGCGAAAACCTCCTGAGAATAGAACCCTGTTTCGCTGGGGTTTGAGGTCCCTGTGTCGGTTGCATGAGTCGCATCGGCATCACATTCTGCCAGAATCCTTCTTCCTCTCCTTTTGGGATCGACCCTGTAGCCGGCCATTCGTGGCAAAAGTACGGCAAACTCGGCCATTTTCCGACAGAAACCTCCGTTCCAGAAACCGATTCAGATCGCTTTTGGGGCGCGATTCGAGCTGCTCACGGAATCTACCCTCACCGCCGGAATCTCCGGCTAAGGAGATTGCCATTCCTTGGCCAATCAAGTGAAGGCTAAAAAGACGTAGACAGCGTGTAATTGGTAAGTTCATCAGTATTCCTGACCTGATAATGAACCGGGGGTAAAAACATGCGGGAAACCGATCTACCGGCACGCACAAACAAAACGAAGCGCCTGTCTTTTTTGGCCAATCAATAGTTCCGTGCGATGATCCAAATCCACATCCAGGTATTATCCAGTCGAATGGATCGGCGGGCGTAACGCACTGAGGTGTCTGAAGGGTTTGAGCCTCATGGTCGGTTCGTTACTTGACTCGAAAAAGTGTGGTTCAATCAGGAGAAACCCGGATGTGGATTTGTACAGCATCGCAAAAACCCGACTTCGAAGCACACGCACACCCAGACCACACGTCGCGCTTCCCTTTCTGTGAGATACACGCCTCCGTTCTTTTCCTTAGAGCAAAACAGTTAGAACTGTAGATTCGCCTCAAGTGCTCCTGCTACCGCTCACTCTTCTGCGGGTTACGAATTGAAGCCTGCCTGGCGTGTCGGCCAGACCTGAATGTAGAACAGAAGGGCTGATGCAAAAAGTTGAGCACATAACTGCTCGATCCCGCTGTCCCATGGCTCTCCGTCCTATTCACGCCGCCGGTTTGGGCACATGTGTAGTACTGTTGCAGCACCGTCTCACACTAGCCGTGGCCGAACCACATCTACGGTTTGTGGGAATTCGCGCTTTACCCATCCCCCTTTCTCGTAGCGGGCTCACCGAAAAGGAATGGTTGCGTTCTTCTGCCACGCGGTGCAAGTTCATGGCACAAAACAAACCATGAAAAAGCCCACGCAAAACTGGTTCTCGTGTCACAATTCAGCTCAGGCACGCACGCGATCCCGTCCAGTACACTCAAGCCACGGGATTTTGTCCGACACGTCTTTCCAGAGACTAATAAAGGTTTGATACCCTGTGTGAATCAACAACAGCACTGCCGCCCCTCTCACATATTTTAGCCTAAGTAGCAGGTTCACACAAACGGAAGGGCTGTGCGGGGCGAGAATCTGTTTGAAGGACCTCAACATCCTTTTAGCAGGGTCCGGATAGGACCACCGCGGGGATCCCGACGAAAAGGCGAGGGGGAAAGAATCGTCCGCGGCGGGCGAAACTGACAGGCCTGGAGCGATGAACCCACTCACCGAAAGGATCGTGCTTCAAAAAACGAAGGTCGACGATTTGGAAGCCGTGCGGAGCCTGAACTTGTGGGGGCAGAACCTCGACGACATGTCCATCCTCCGAAAGGTATGTCTATCAAAGTCTTCGGCTCGGGTCCTAATTGTCAAGACACTTGTGGTTCCAGGCTCACTGCTTTGGGCAGCGGGTCGACCCGTATTACGGTGTCCTTGTAATCCCGGCGCCGAAATTTCTCGCAGGGCACCATCATTCTGCTCTGGTCTGCTAGAGCACACGGAAAGAAACCACTCGACTTCGAAAAGACACGAAACGTTGTCTGAAAAACAACGCCGACCGACAACAACCGACAGATGCCGAATGCGACAGTGCTTTCGTTGAGCGTGAACAAAATCAATTCGCTAGCCAGCTTTGCCGACTGCCGAAACCTGTCGGAGCTGTATCTCCGAAAGAACGAGGTGACCGACTTGTCGGAGGTCAAGCACCTGAAGCCGCTGTCGAAGCTGCGGATCCTGTGGCTCTGCGAGAACCCGTGCGCCTCGTCGCCCAGCTACCGGGCGCAGGTCATCGCGGCGCTGCCGCAGCTCGAGAAGCTGGACAACATCGACATCAAGCCGGAGGAGCGGGCCTTGGCCAAGAAGGCCGCCGCCGCGTCGAGCTCCCCGCCGCAGCCCTCGAGGCCGGCGCACCCGAATGCGTCGCCGAACTCCGCGCAGAGGGCGGGGCTCGACAGGTCCCAGCGCAACATCGTCACCGCGGTGCTGGCCCTCCTCAACGAGCTCAGCCCTTCGTCGTTAGAGCTCGTGCATCAGGACATCTCCACGCGGCTGGTGTCGCGGCAGTAGTGGCGTGCCGATGGTGGAAACACAAGAGCCCGCATGCCCCGTGTGAGTGAAATAACGCGGACGGCCGTGTCTTCTTGTGTGTCAGTAAGCCGCCGCCAGCATCAAGAAGGCCGCTGGGGCATCCAATGCCCGCAGCCGAATTCGTCGCTCGGGTGGGCAGCTGGCCCTTGCCAGCGCAACTGCAACAATGAGCCCGGGACCGTGAGCGGGCGGCAAGTAAAGTGTAATGCAATCAATTGCGCATCTTTTTTTAAGCGCCCGGTCGTCCAACAGCCATTCGACAGGTCTCAGCACAAGAGCATTGAGTGAGGAAACGAAGAAGAAAACGACAGAGCCGGATGCCCCCCTGCAGTGCGGCACGTATCGACCCGCGAAGAACAGGAACCCAGACCGGTGAGCGCCGCGCGGCGGCGGGGGTCCGCAGCTGAAAACAAGGGAACACAGCTACCACATCCTCCTGTTTTGTGCCAGCAACAATTTTCCCGGCCGTCCTCAACTAGCACAGCCCGGCGCCCCTTTACTCGTGCGCCGAAATATCTCCAACCGGTTGGCATCAGGGCGGTGGTTGTGAGAGCAGCACGGGGGTGAGACCGATGCCACCTCACCGACTTCAACAAGAGCCTGTGGCGTGCTGATTTAATGTACTCGCGCCTTCTTCTGTGGGCCAAAGAACCGACGGCGCGCTGGACAACATCAGCATCGTGCGGCCAAGAAGCTGACAACTTTCCCCATCGCTGGAACTCGTGCATCACGATGTTTCCGCGCGGTTTGATACCGCGGGGACAGCGTCAGTGAACGGGACATCGCGTGTTCTCATCACGGTTGTCTGCGCACCGCAGACAACCGCTCAACAGGGCCCCGGGCAACAAGATGTTACCACGCTCACGCCAGGAGAGGCAGTGTCCGTCGCGACAGTGATAGAACGATCCATGTGTGACAGTAGGTGCGGCCCTTGTGATTATATTGCTCGACCGACGACAGGTGTACGAACGAGCCAGGTAGCACCCTACAGGCTCGGGACTGTAACAACAAGCCCCCCCCCCCACCCCCCCTCTCTCCCCTGGTCGCACGGGTGGTCCTGGCTGTGACGAGCTACGAACAGCCGCCTGACAAACCAGACTCACACCGCTGTCCTGTCTGCAGACACTCAGGTTCCGCGCTGATGATGGTCCGCCTTATGTGTCCGTGGCTTAAAGGACCGAAACACGGCGCAGACGGGACCAGTGCGGTGTTGAGCACATACCCATTCCAAGCACGTTCTTGCAAACGCCCCCCCTCTCTCCCCCTCTTTTTTCGTCCGTCTGGCTCTGATCGTATTTAGTCTCACCTTTGAAGGTCGTCGTCCGCCCAAAGTGAGTCGTTGTCCCCTGTTTCTCTCATCTGTTGCGCAGTGTAGAACCGCTCCTTGCAACGAGACGGCTGCCGAGGAACGGGACTCCCGCCTGGCGCCCACCTGAGGTCGGCGGGCAGGAGGGATCTCTCCGTTTCCCGGTGGAGGGCCAAGCACTGTTGCCAGGGGCCCCACCCCTCCGATGAATCGTACACGACGCGGCGCGCGGATCAACAGGAACATGGGAGTTCTGCTCACCGTAGCCGGCCGGCTTCGGCTGCTTTGTAGAAAGGCTGCCGTGACCTTTCACTCACACGCAATGTTGTCTTGACATGAAGCTGGTGAAGCCGCTGCCCGGCCTAATTATTTTTGCCGTGGAAGTTCAGGTGACGCAGTCTTCACCTGGCTGCTTCACCTGCAACTTGTTCGTTGGTGTGAAAGAAGCTGCACATCGTCAAGAACTTCTACAGCTACTCACATCGAGACCTTTTTTTCCGGACAGGGACAGATTCCAGCGCGTCACCTGTGCTTCACCTGAATACGTTCAGGCTCAAGACCCAGGGACAAATTTGCCTCTCAGTGGGTTTCTTTCCAGGCAAGAGCAATCGTAGGTAGAGAAAAGTCCCCCCTTCACTACCCCCTGCTTTTTCTCCGCTCGCCCGCAGACGAGTGTTTCGGGCGGGCAGGTGTCCAAAGTGAAAAGGAAAAAAAAAAAAAAAAAAAAAAACAGAAGGGAACCCGTGCCTTTCCTTTTGCCTCTCCGTCTCCCCTCGCACTCACTCTTTCTCGTGCTGGACGACGAGCTCGGGGGGAATGAGCAGCAGTTCACGGATCTTCCGAGGGAATCTGCGAGGCTTGACGAATCTACAGGGAAGTGAGGAGACCGGAAACTCCCCGGAGAGATGGTCCCTGCACTCTAACTCGTCTCTCTCTCTCTCTCTACATTTAGGGTGTCTGTTCTTCGGGGGAAACATTTTGTTTTTAGCCACATGCAATGTGTGAGGAAACTGAACCGCCCAAGTAGGACCTTCTGATCATGATCATTTGCCAATTTGCCACCTGAAACCACGTCCAGGATTTGGGCTCAGGGTAGTGCGGTGGCTACAGGCTGCTGCAATGCACAGCAGCAATGCCTGACTGCAATGCCTACTGCTGCCCCAAGAGGCCACGGGCGCGTCTGGGCGAGTCGTGGCTCGCCCAGACTCAAAGACACAAAACTTGCGGGTTTTGTAGGCAATGCGCATGTCTTTCCGGGTAAACGAGGGGTTTCCGTGGATTTTACGAGGGTAGACGCGGGTAGACGCGGATTTTACGAGGGTAGACGCGGAGTTGGACAGATACTAGTTGACCATGAAGGGAGACAAGACGTCTGGCTGCATTCTTTGAGACCCGCCGGTACTGTGGCATGCAGGGCGGAACCAAGGGAGTTCACGAAGATGGAGGGCATCACTTACGACAAGGAGGGCGGTGCCTTCTGTGTATCAGTGATGTCAAGTCATCCATGACTGCAGGCCACGAGTGGATTTTCGTGGGTTCTGACACACTGAGGAGAGTCGATAGAGATTCCCAGCAGTTCACGGAGTGTAGCCGCGGCAGTGGACTCCGGGACGGCGACGTGTCCATCACTCCGGAACTCCCTCAGCTGGCCGGGGAGTTTTCTGCTCGAAAGAAAAACTTGAATTTTTCTAAATTTCTAAAAGAAATAACACGAAAAACCTCCAGGCAAAACCCCGTTTTCACATTTCTTTGAACCAACCACACCCTGAAGGCTGTGTGAAGTTCTCTAATCGACTTTCGTGGTGCATCAACTCCCTCAGCGAAACTGTGAATGTCCAAGCATCCCCCTGGATATCCCCCGAGACCAACCGGGCTCAGACTCAAAAGCTACAGCTCCCGGCCTCAGCGCCGCCTGGAACGCGTCTTCGGAAGCAGATGGTGCCGATAACGCCGTGTAGCAACCCCGTGTGCAGAGAACGGCTCTCAGAGCGATATCCAACTTCCCGCCCCCCGGCAACTCGCACGCAAAGGGAGCCGCTGCACAGGAAATCGACTTCGGGGGCGTCGCCAGAGTCGAATGAAGGGGGGTCGTAGCACAGCGGGAAACATGCGCGAAACCCGCGATACCATGCTGTTTAGGGGCTCGGCAAAGGCCGGGCAAGAAGCTGCGCGGTGAAAATCGCCCAAACCGCGGAACTGTGCAAACAGTCAGAAACCTCGGATCCATCCTCGCCTTCCTGAATTTCGCTTCGTAAAACTCTACTACAACGAGGGAGAAAGAGAAAATCACCACACGCGTTCAGCGGCAACCTAGAAGTTCTTTGCGGCGGAGTAACACACCACCTGGAACGACATCCCCACTCCGTCCCAACCACTGCGGACAAGCGGGCGCCCGAACCGACCTTCTAAACCACAAATAGAGGGGGTTCTTGAATACCGGGGGAGAACATGGTGATCAAAATCAAAGAAGGCGAAGAAAAGCTGGTCGGCGTCATCGGCGATGAGGACACCGTCACGGGAATGCTGCTGGCGGGCGTCGGGTGTGCACATTTTCCAACATTTTCAAAAGCGACGGCGCGAAGTCCTTTTCTGGAGAACAGTGCTCGTTCTGTGTTAGCCTGCTTCTTCAGACGACCCGACCAGGTCTGGGCAGAAATCCCGACTATGACGAACCAACAATAGTAGTCCGCCGGTAGAGTAAACCTGCCTGAAGAAACCAACTAGCCTTCGGGTAGGCTAGTCTGACACTAGTTGTAGTAGTTCGGCATTTTTGTTGAACGCTTACGCCCGCCACTGAACCCAGATTCACCTGTGTTTCGTGTGGGCTACAGCACATTGACCTCCTTTGATCTGTTGCAGCTGGCAGCCTCCTCAAGTATTTCCTACAAAGCAGGTCAGGGCATTATCTTCCCATGCAATCAGCCAATCGAGCGTAATCCTTTCAGGTTAGTGTGAGTTCGATCAAAGTAACATCAAGGCAGCCCTTCCAAGGACCAGCCACAGTCAACGCCGCGTGGGTGTGGGCTTTAGACATTGATCATCATGTCTCGAGACTGGAGAGGTCCCATGAACATGGAATGTGAATAGCCTCTATTCGAGCCAACCCGGCTTTTATACGTGAAAAAGTGTATTGTTTTTTGACTAGATACTAGCGCGGAGTTAACTTTTTTCCCTCCTGCCCAAAAGCATATGGGTGGCAGAGTGAGCTGGCTTCGGCCTTCAGGCCGGTAGGCCCGGGTTCGGACCCCGCCTTTCACACTTTTCCGGTCGGGGATTGTTTTCGAGGTTTGTTGCGTTTCGGGGTCTAATGTGCCCGAAGTTTGCGTTTTTTGCGGAGCTTCTCAGTATTTCGCGGTATTTAGGTCACCCCGTCGGCCGGGTCCGGGGGGCCCCGGGTACGAGCACCGACCTTAGCTTCACCCGGAGTTCACCACCCTGGCCGAACTTCGCTTCGTGCCCGAACTTTAACTGCTGCCTCCAGTCTCGCCACGCGCCGGCCTTAGCCGAGCGCACGTACTTAAAACCCCCGATTGCGCGTTACCTGAAGCACCCAGAGGGTGTCGGTGGTTCAAAGGTGCAGTTGCCCGCATCCAGCCGGCAGTCAGCTCGCATCGGGGAGGTGACGCTATACACCTGGACGAGGTGTGCTGCTGCCCCAGTGTAGTCGCCGCGGAATCGAGCTGAGGTCGTTTTCAAGGAATAGCTCACTAGTAGTAGTGCTTCACAGATTGCACAGCCGATAGTCCATACTCAGCTTCAGCGCTTATCTGGCACTGCCCACTGTACCCGCACGCGAGGCCGAGTGCATCATAAGCTTCCCCTTTTCACGTTTATGCCCACCGTCGCCAATCAAAACGCAGTGACAACAACGCCGAGAAGAAGGCGCGCTACGGACCGAACTACTTCATCGCAACCCGAGACAAGCATCTGGATCAATTGGAGGAGGCGTTCACCAGAGTATGACTTTCAGTTGAACAGCAACGCCTCTACACCCAACGCCGGGGGGCGCACGGGTTCAGTCAGGCGGCTCGGTGCCTTACCCACATAAAGAGTTTCCCATCCGTAGCAGTGCACTTTCATGTTCCGCCGACCATCCAAGAATACCCCTGGGGTGCCTTGGGCGGAGAAAAGTGGGAAGGCTGTTTGGGGCCGTTCAAGAGAAAGACCTCCGATGGTAAAGTGATCAAGTCCTACCGCACTCTCTTTCGCTCAGATGACGAACCGACCAGACATCGTGGTGGTGCTGATCACGCAGGGTGTGGCAAACGACATCCGACACTTGATTGTCGACTACGACAAGACGATCCCCGCGGTGCTTGAGATCCCGAGCAAAGACATCCCGTACGACGCAAACGACGACACCGTCCTGTGCAAAGTCAATATCGCCCTCGGCAACGGCGACGTGGTGAGGGGCAAGAAGAAGAAGTAAGCACAATCTCGACGCTTCGCGGCGGAGTGGGTGAATGGAGCACGCTCCCAGTGCCACCGCCAACCGGATCCGATTCGATCTGTTCGAGCACGGCATAGCGGGAGGCTGAGCAGGCCGAAGGGAGCTCGGGTGTAGGCGTCGGGCCGCACGCCGCCCACAAATCCGCCGAACCCGGACCGTCGATCTGTTCGTAAGCATCCCAAAACCTTCTGGGGGAAGCCAGAAAGAGCTCGCGGAGTGGCCACCACCTGCCAACCAATCCGTTGATTCCCTCACGAACGAGGCATCGCAATAGGGGTGGGAGGCCGGAACTAACCTCGCTAGAAGCTCAGTAGACCGAGAATAATCAGAAAAAGAGGAGGTGGATGGCCACTACAGAAAGCGCAGAACCTCCCGTAGGCCTTGTGCCTTGTATCGCGTTCCTTTCGGGTTTCCAGAATAACACGAAGCCCCTCGGCAAAAACCCGTTTTCACATTTCTTCTTCTTCGCAAACCCGCGGGCGGACCATGTCGGTTCTGTGCTGTGCTACGGTGGCTGATGCCACGACCAGAGCGCCGACTTTGCGGGAGAGCGACGAGATTGAAACTGGGACGCCTGATCAGTGTTCCCGCGACCCCGAAATCCTGGTCAGTTAACCGATGCATATTAAGCATTTATTCGGCAAGATAATCTCCGTCTATTTTTTGTCAAGGCGTCGGTTTTAGTCCCGAGGGAGGCCCGAGGGGGGGTTTGCAACCCCTCGCCACTCGCTCCGCTCGAACCGGGCGTTCCCTCCGAGTTTTCATTCTTGCATATCAGGCCTGCATGCCTTTTCAAAAGCAATCGAAAAGAAAACAGTCTACAAAAGAGCGTTTTACCACCTTGCGCGGTGCCACGGGATGTTTGGCAGCCGCTGCTAAACAACAGTGCATGCTGATCCATGTGGTTCATGTACTTACAAAAGAACTCAATGCTAAACAACAGTGCATGTTAATCCGTGTGGTTCGTGTACTTAAAAGAACTCAATGCTAAACAAACATAACGTGGGCGGCGCCGAAGCTTTACCAGCTTCGGCTGACACCATTTGCGCACTTAACCATTGGTTAAGAAGACGACTGAAAGTACAGACACAAGATATCTCAAAGCATTTGCAAAATAACACGAAAAGCCTCTGGGCAAAAACCCGTTTTCGCATTTCTTCTGGTGGAATGCTTAGTTGGTAAGTAGAAGGTGCGAACGGGCTTGGAGCTGCCTTGAAGGCCTCCTCCCAGAGAACACAGCCTTTTGCTGCTGCCACCGGCGCCAAACAGAGAAACACCCGAGTTAGCCAAATGACCCCAGTTGTCCCTCATTTGTCTCGCTTGCGAAGTCGATCTCAAAAAAGAGGAACCCCCGAGATGCGCCGCAAAAGAAAAGAGAGAAAACTCGAGAGCAGTCTGCAGAAAAAAAAAACCTCCTTGGCTGCTCTGAGAGAGTTTCGCCGAAGTCGCGAAAAGGATGCTGCCCCCTCCTCCCTCCCCCCACTGCTTCGCTCGTCCTGTCAAACCTCTTGACCCCACGTCCGTCCTCCCCTCCTGGGGCATCCAGGAGAAGGAGCTCACTTGTCCACACGGATCTTCCTGACGGCCACACCGAGCACGTGATTCTGCGTTGTTGCATAGTAGAATTATGTAGTCTGACGATCCCGCAAGCATGTGAACTGCGGCAGGCTTCACCCTGCGTTCCGGCTCGGAAGCACACTGAATGTCGCATTTCGTCCCCATGTTTGTAACGGCTATCATCCGTTGAGGAAGACATCGTCTCACCCCCAGCATGCTACGTTGGATTCATCGCAACCGCCTTCCCGCAGTCGGAACAAAAACCGCTCTCTCTCTCTCTCTCGTGTTGCCAACTGGGAGGCGGTGGCGATGCTATCCCGTCTGAGAACAACGGCGACTCTTTTTCTCCTTTGTTCCAACGCGGACCTCTCTCTTTTTTTTTTTTTTTTTTTTACGCTTTTCCTTTTTTATTGCCGATTGCTCGCCCTTTTCACTTCTCGTCGCTTTTGTCTTTTGTGTTTGTTTTCTATTTCTGTTTCGTTCGCTCGGGGTCTCCTGCTGCGGGTTCACCCACAGCAACCTTGATACGACTTTTGCTTTCTCTAGCTGATAAACTTGCTTGGATTCGGGTGCTGAACTTGTTGCCAAGAACGAGCTTCTCTCTCCCAAACCGCAGCCAATCGGTGGCAACGACGGGCGGTGTGTACAAATGGCAGAGACGGAACCAGATCAAGACTTGCGCCAACTAGGCATTCCTCATTCAAGGAGAATACTTGCAATCATCGATCCTCATCACGACGCAAGTTCAAAAGATTTCCCATCCCATTTTTGCCAAGCCGACTTCAGTCGACAACAATGCGCCCTGCAGACAGCGTCTGCAGAAAGGCCACCCAGACTCCAAATGTCTGCTTCACGGCACACCCTACTCGATCAGTCTCATTGCTTCTCCGAGCCCTGAGGCACAGGATACAAGCTACTTCCGTGTTGCTCCCGTGTTCGGCGTTAGCTTTGAGGTCAATCGCCGTATTGTTCAGTGCATCCGTTAGCAATTCACTGGCGCTCAAAGTCTTCAACTTGCAGAGTGAGTCGTTGCCGCTAGGCTACCATCCATCGGGCCAGCAACGGCGTCAGGCCCTCCGGACGTGCGGTTGTTCAAGCTCATGGTGTGCAGTGGGTAACGTCTGAATATACACCATGGGTAGCGGGATCCGGGGGACGGACATAGCGTGGGAGGGTTGTCGGCTTCGTTCGGCTCAAGACTTCTGTTTTCTTCATCTTGCGGCCCACCTTCAAGGAGAGCCGCTGTTTGGCTCGGCGCTCGATTTCAGAAGTGTTTTCACTCGGTCTCGATCGAAGTCGCTTTGGTGCTGGCTGGAGAACTTCGTCGCGATACCGTGCTACGTACCCTGCGTCCAGCCCATCCTAGCATGCAGCGCCACTCCGTCTTGGGTGTCAGTTGGAGAAGGTTTCGTCCCTATAAACGCGTTTGTCATTATTATAAAGCGAGGTTGGCAGCGTATCGTGTTGTTACTAGCTTTTAAGCAGGTGCTTATAAGTTTGCGCACAACCAAAGGGGAAATTCATGACCACGACGACGGGTTTGCTGCTGGCGGCCCTTCTGTGCCTAGCAGACGCACAGAATGTGTCGCAAGTTACTGTCCTTGTGCGACCAGAGGCCATCGGGCGCACGAAGCTTGGCTACGTTTCCTTCAACTTCGACTGGCACAAAAACGACGAACCTTCGTGGAACTTCAACGCATCCATCATGACGTTGCGGCTGGGAGACCGGAACCTCTTGGGGTTCGCGAAGCGGCTGGCAGGGGCGCACGTGCGCGTCGGAGGCAGCGAAGCGGACATGGTCATCTACGACACTGCGGGAAATGCCTGCAGCGACTATCCGGGCACTGACCCAGCCTTCTGCCTCTCCATGTCGCGCTGGAAGGAGATTGTGAACTTCACACAGGCAACAGGAACGAAGCTCGTGTTCGGGCTGAACGCGATGTCCTCCCGACAAGGGAACAACTCCGCCCCCTTGAACTTGACCAACATCGAAGAGTTCTTGCGGTATACTGCAACCCAAAACCTACCCGTATACGGTTTTGAATTGGGTAACGAGCTGCCGCACGTCCCGCCTGCCGTGATGGGACACGACTACATCGGCCTCCGTGCATTGATAAACAAGATGTTCCAGGAGGCAACCTACACACACCCGCTGCCGCTGCTGATAGGACCGGACCTCAACCCCGATCCGTCCTACTTGCAGCAGTGGCTGCCACTTGTCGCAGATGCCATCAACGCAACCACATATCACAACTACGTGATGGAGGGAGACAGCCCAGTTGTCGCGGAGCAGATTATGACGCCTGGGTATCTGGACGAGGGTCCAATTCAGATTGCAGGCGTGATGGCCGCTTGGCGGACCTTGGGTCAGCCCAATGGCATTGACATCTGGGCTGGGGAGATTGCTGCGTGCTGGCACTCGGGACAGGCAAACATAACCGACAGATTCGAGGGCACGTTTTGGTACGCAGACGCACTTGCTGCCCGCGTTGCTTTGAACACGTCGGCATTTTGCAGGCAGGCAGCAATCGGAGGAGACTACGAACTACTCGACAGGTCCACAGATCCTTACCGCCCCAACCCTGATGCGTACGTGGCAGCGCTCTTTACTGACTTGATGGGGTTGACTGCGCTGAACGCGTCTCTGTCTGTGCCTGGCAGTGGCTACTTCAGACCGTGGGCACAATGCGGCAGGAAGGGCGGTCTGGTGCTGCTGTTTGTGAACATCGACTCGAATTCCACATACCGTACAACAGTCTCTTCCTTCACGAAAGGGCTGGAAATGGAAGTTTATGAGCTGAGTGCAGACAGCTTGTCAAGCGCGGAGATGAAGCTCAACGGAGAAATATTGATGCCGCTTGCCGATGGCAGCTTGCCCGAGATGACTGGGGTCAAAACGTCTTACAGCGGCAGCTTTGATATCAAACCCTTGACTACTGTCTTCGTGGCCTTCCCGGGAGTGGAGTTGGCAGGGTGTCGGCAGTGACTGCCGAATGAGTCTTTCTTCGTGTTATTCTGAATCCATGGCGGCTTTTGCAAACCGTTGCGCGCTTGTGTTCGTGCCAACGAGGGTCCTGAACTTACCACACCTTAGCCTCTGCGGTCAACCAGAGACTTTGAAACGACATTCTAAACCTCGCTGAAAAGTTCGTCCTAGACGCAAATTTTGTCAGCTCAAGAGAGTCTGTGAGCGGGGATTGTAGAGATTCCACCGTATTGTGTGACACGGCGTCTGTTTAGTCCCGACGGAGCCTCTACTACGAAACATGAAATACTTTGCAGACACGAGTACGTCCTTCCTGTCAACGTCTTCCGGCCGCCTTTCTACGTGACCGATCCAACCTTGAGGCAGCGAGAGTGTGATACGGGCTATCCAGCTGCTACTAACGTTTATCCCAAGAGCACAACAAAACTACGCATTTCTTTTATTCGAGCGCGAAAGACGCGTACTCTGCACGGAAGGGCAGTGCGGGGAGTACTCTCAGAAGAACTTCTAGTCCAGGGCCTCTCTGTACAGGCACCCCTTTATTCGCCTTCGGAGCCCCGGCACTACCCGTATTATCTGTTCTCCTACTGGGGTCACGAGAACGTGCAATTGTCCTAGCAGAAATGGTAGCCGCGTTGTTGCATGGTGCGTCTGGGCCTAGTTGAACGGAATCCAGCACCCTGCCAAATCCGTAGTAACAGTTTTTCGAGCGCGCCTCTCCAAAATGAATCTATTAATGCATCTCGGAACTGACGCTTCCCTTTTCCGACACACACAGCGGTGAAGGATATCCCTACTGCCGATAACTACCTGGTGACTCTAACACCCCCGGAGTTTCTCGCGAACTACCTCTATAAAGAACCCACGACGAAGGCCTCACCCCGCCTCTATCGGCTTCTTGAAGCACGAAACCGGCTGGAAACACCCCTTTTTTGTTGCAGAGAAGAAGGGGAGGCGGGCAAGAGGCCGGGGCAAAGTGCGCTCGACGTACACAGGGTCGCAAAAATGGCCTCCCGAGGTGTCGGCAAGACGGTTGCCTGGGGCTTGGGCAGCTTCCTCGCTTGGCAGACCGTCGGTGCACCTATGTATGACCGTTTTCTCTTCTTTTTTTGTGTTAACAATGCCTAATAAATAGTAGTACCTGCTTTGTAGGAAATACCTTCAGATACTGCCAGTTGCGAAGTCTCAAAGAAGGCTCAATCTCAGCATAGTGTGGCACTCATCAGCATGCCGATGACTCCCCACTACCGCAACAATATTCCAAGCTCAAAGGAGGTAAATGTGCTGTGGCCCACACGAACCATGGGTAATTCTAGGCTAGTGGGCGAAAGCGTTCAGCAAAAATACCCACTTTGTCGTTGTAATGTTTCCCCTCCTCTAGCCTCCTTCGAAGTAAGCACAAGGCAGCCCCTCGAGAATTTCTCGCCGCTGCTAAACTACCTACGACCTACGAGAACGTGCATGCTAATCCATGTGGTTCATTCGACGTGGGCGGTTTTAAAGTTACATCTGAATGACACCTCAACACCCGACGAATAAACCAGTACTTTCACTCTAAACTACGCATTTCTTCTCCACAAGAAGCCTCCAGAGTGCAAACACCCGCCACGCAACCGAACAGCGCGTATTACAACGAGCAGGAGTACCTCGGCCGGCGGGAAAAGCTCCTTCAGAGGGACGTGCGGGCGCTGCAGGAGGAGAAGAAGGAGCTGCAAGGCACGGTGAGCAAGCGGATGAAGGAGCTGAGCGAAGAGGAGGCCTACGGCCCGCAGATGCTCGCCGGCGAGCGGAAGCTGTGGGCCGAGCGCATCCGGCGCTGGACGGCGACCGAGGGCATCGACGCGACGATCGACGTGCTGCCCGCCATATACTGGCAGTTCCGCCGACTGGGCAAGTGGTACACCCTCATGACCGAGCGGGGTGAGTTCCAAGAGAACGAAGGCAGCTTCGGCGAGTACATCTCCCTCAGCGCCATCAACCACGACTCCCGCGGGGCCTGCGTGTTCGAAGCGCACCCGGCGGAAACGAAGCAGTCGGTGCTGAAGAACGTCCTCGCGCAGATCAGAACCGCGAACGAAGAAGCTTACGACCCGCTTCTCTTCGCCCTCGAAGGGTCGCTCGTGAACGTGGACGACAGCGTGTCCCTTTCCAGCCTCATCCGGAACCGTGAGTCGTTGACGCAGGACCTCGGGGAGTATTCAAACAGCCCGTGCCTGCCGCCTGCCTTGGGAGCCGAGGTGCAAGCTGCCGCTAGCAGTCTGCTTTCCATCGACCTGCACTCCATCGAGCCGAAGCTGCCGTTGCTTGCGAAGCGGGTGCTCGCGGTGCAGGACTTCCTGGACACCACCAAAGACTTCGTCGAGCCCGACGAAAAGGACTACCTCAAGCGCGCTGCGCACGAGCAGGCGGACCAGCTCGTGGACCACCTCGCCCGGTACGGCAAGTCCATCGAATCGTACCTGCTCCTCCGCCAAGCACAAAGCATCTTCGACGCGCATTTGGCCACCCTTGAGCTCTCCTTCGTGGACCTCCGAGCGAAGAAGAAGGGGTGACGATCGCCGGTTCGGCACCCAGCCGCCCGAAGTGAAGCTCTCGCGAAGTGTGAACTCGGTGGATCCACCAGAGGGGCAGGCCGTAGTGGGCTCGAAAAGCGCCCACCCGCCGGGTGCAGGGTGCGGAAAGCTGGCTGAGTACGCGAGTTTAAATAACCCGTGTCTACTTTCGTGCAGTGCTTCCTAGCACCCAGGAAAGGCCCGAGGAGAAAGACTGCCGCGAGCGAAAACGCTGACTGAAGACGCGACGAACCTGTGCCTAGCATCCAAAAATCGCAACGAGCGCCGTTGCTGCGTGGGGTTTCCTGATGTCACTCTCGGCTTCGTCGAGCCTGGCGAAAATACTACCCCAAGCGCGCGCGCGCACGAGCGACTCGTGGACCGCCTCGCCCGGTACGGCAAGTCCATCGAATCGTACCTTCTCGTGGCATCTTCGACGCACCCCCGAGAGCCCACCTTCGTGAAGAAGAAGGGGCGACGCGCGCCGGTTCAACACCCCAGAACCTCTTGAGCTTGCGGGTGTCATGCCAACCTGACGCATCCTACAGAACAAGCGACGCCAGTCTAACAAAGACACCCCTTTTCCATGTGTAAAGAGCAGCGACTCAATTCTTCTGACATTATTTTGTTCGCCCGATGACGTGGGCTAACTCCCGCTGATTCTGGATCGCGTACGTCCGCGGCCCAAGGTTTCGCCCGCGCCGCCCGATAAGACTTGTTTTCCGCAGCCGACGAGGCGGACAGGTCCTCAGTCGCATGCCATTCGAGACACGCCCTTTCTGCAGCAAATTGAAAAGACGGCCGTGTCGCTGTTTGGGCGCGCTGCACATGGCCGCCCCACAAAAATACGATCACTCGAACCTTTCGCTTAGATTCCCGCACGCATCCGGTCCCGCGGGCAAAAAGGAGGAAGAAAAAGAAAGGCAGGCCTGTCGCCTTGTTCGCTCTTGTTCCGTTCGTTTTTTGAAGACGCTCGCGTTTCCAAGAGGCATGTACTGAAACACCCTTGATCGTGATTCGATTACGCTCGATCATCTAGTCACGAAAGAGAGCAGATGCAGATTATCGCCACAGATTCCTTGCATTCTAACCCAAACTATCGTGCTCGATCATCGTGCGAAAGCTGGTTTCCATGCCCGGGTCCCAGCAGCCGCGTGCATTGTCCCCGGAAGGTCAGCATGAACGTCCCTTCCGCATTCGCCGCTCACTCAGGTCGTGCACAGTGTCAATACACTGACGAATCACAAAAACACCCCAGTCAGAAAAGCACTTCAATATGGAAGAGCTGGTAGATGGCGATACGCCTCTGTTGCTGGCTACCCTCGCCGGACATTTTGAAATCGTCAAGAAATTGATCAAGGCAACGGCGGACACAAGCCTCAGCGGACAGTGTACCGCGCTCATGCAGGCTTGCTTGCTCGGGCACTCGGGCATCGTTCGGGAGTTGATCAAAGCCGGGGCACATGTGGACGCACGAGACGGAAATGATTCGACAGCCCTCATGCATGCTTGCGGCTCCGGGCACGTGGAAGTAATCCGCGATTTGATCAGAGCAAACGCACAAGTGGACTGGCAAAACGCGAAAGGGATGACAGCTCTCATGCAGGCTTGCGAGTTGGGACACTTAGCCTCCGTCCAGGAATTACAACCAGTGGCGCAGCTGGACTTGCAGGACAAGAGAGGTAACACAGCTCTCATGCATGCTTGCAAATCGCCGGGCTTGCACGTAGTGCGGAGCCTGATTGCAGCAGGGGCACAAGTGGAATTGCAAAACGACCGAGGGTGGACCGCACTCATGAAAGCTAGCGCCGGGAAGCACGTGGACATCCTTCGGGAGTTGATCAAGGCAAACGCGCAAGTGGACTCACGTGCCAACGACGGCCAGACAGCCCTCATGGTAGCTTGCAACTCGGGACACTTGGTCGTCGTGCGGGAGTTAGTGGCAGCAAACGCACAGGTGAACTCGCAGGACGACCGCGGTTGGACCGCTCTTTTTTGCGCGTGCTTCCGTGGAGAGAGCCTGGCCGTGGTGAAAGAGCTGATTGAAGCGAAAGCGGAGTTGAATTTGATAGCGCGTGACGGTGAAACTGCTTTAAAGCTTGCTGGGCCGCGGGTAGAAGTAGTTCATGTGCTCAAGATGGCAGGGGCCACGATGTAGAATATGTACGGAGGTACTGTCTCCGGCAGCGAAGAAGAAGATAATCGAGCGGGGTGGAGGGAGTGTAGTGGCGCTCGGGTTGGGGTTTGGCACACAACCCGTCATTCTGTCTGTTGCCCCAAGGCGCCGCTTGAGGCTTTGTTCGGGTCTAGCAGCGGCGAAAAGCTTCGCAGAGTTTCCTGGTACACTTGTGCTTGTGATAAAAGGAGGTGTCGCTGCTCACCTGCTAGCATTGCGTACAGTCTTCTTTCCCAACACCCAGCGGGGTAAGCGGGCTTACTGGATTGTTTCCTCCGCGTCTTTGAGGGCTCCCAGCAGAAGAGAGCGTTTTAGCGTAGCGTACGGCATCTTCCCTCCGCTCAAGGAGGGCTCCCCAGCGGAGACGGGCATGCGAACTGGGGGTTTCCTCCCTCCGCGTCTGAGGGCTCCTCGCAGAGAAGAGCGTCCGGCGTTGCGTACAGCATCTTCCGCAATGAGGGCTCCCCAGCGGGGGAGGCGGGCATGCGAATTTGATTGTTCCTCCCTCCGCGTCTGAGGGCTCCTCGCAGAGGAGAGCGTCTGGCGTTGCGTCCGGCATCTTCCGCAATGTGGGCTCCGAGCTAGCACGCCGAAGCCAAAATAGCGCTGGCACATAGATCTGAACTACAGTGTTGGGCATTACAACTCTGCGGCATGCATTCGTGAACCGATGAAATGGCGAAAGAAGTACGAAATACAAATTGTTCCCCCCCGAAGTCTGACACTGTGATGATGCTGAAAGAAGCAGACCGTTGGAAGTTAGAATGCAGAAGATCTGTAGCGATGGCCAGCATTCCTCACGAGGTGACTCCATCCTAGCATCTGCTATAGCACGCGCGCGCTTAGCCGCAACGGAGCTGGTTCCTGTCTTCCTGGGGCGGAATGACCTACACCGCCTTGTGTGTGTGTAAGTAAACGTGGTAGTAGTACGGCGACGCCTCGGAGAGATGGTCTCTGCACTCCAATTCGTCTCTCTCTCTGTCTCTCTTCTTTCCTGTTTCCGTCGTATGTGCCATTGGCCAGCCCTCTCTGTCGCAATGTTCACACTAGACCACTAGACTGCCGTGTACGTGGCTCAGTTGCCTCGCCCACTAGGTACACAAGACCCAACCAGAGAGTCAACAATAGCGATAACAATGGACGACAACGGCACGCAGGACTTCTCCGACGACCAGGCGCAGGTGCTGCGAGTCGTGGGTGGTTTAGCTTCGGGGGTCTCGTTCGTGGCGTCGTCTGTGATCCTGATCGCATGCCTCCGGTTTCCACGCCAGGAAACGAAGCTGCTCGTCTGGCTTTCATTCGCTGACATTCTGTCCAACACAGCTTCGGTGCTGGCCCTCGGGACTACTCCCGAACACGACTCAGCCTGCAAGGTTGCCGGTTTTATGCTGACCCTCGCAGAGCTCGCCCCCGTATTGTGGACAGGTTGTATCTCGACGTCAGTGTACCTCACTGTGTTTGGAACCTGCGGGAACACTTCGAAGGATATGCTGACCTGGGCTTACGTTGCCTTTTGCTTCGGGGTCCCTTTGCTCGTCGCAGTCGCTGCTGGCGTCGCGGGCGCGTACGGGGACTCCGGCTTTGGGTATTGCTGGATTGCGGACAAGACCGAGCGACTCATCTACTTTTACATCCCGCTGTGGATCGTCATCGTCTACAACACCGTCGTCTACTTCCGGGTAACTGTTGAGTACCAGCGGGCGATGAGGCAGCTGCACGGATCCCTCGGGAGCTCTGCGAGCACGTCGAGGTCGCACCGTTTGAAGTATTACCCTATGGTCTTGATTGCGTCTTGGTTCTTCGGCACGCTGAACCGTATCGTGCAGGCAGCCACGGGCAATTCGTACTTCGGTCTCGCCCTCCTGCACTTCACCTTCGGGAAGCTGCACGGCGCGTTCAATGCGGTTGTGTACGGGCTCGACCCGACACGCGAGCTTTACGCCACAATTTGTCCCTGCCTGCAGGCCGGTGCCGGCGGCGTGGACTTGCCTGACGAAGACGCGTGCTACGGTGCAGGGGACAGTACCGGGCAGCTGAACATAGAGCTGGCCCAGCGGGAAGGCTCCCGCGCTGGGCAGCAGGTGGCACCGAGTCCCTTCGTCGAGGTAGACTTCTGAGTTGAGCCTGCGACCGCAGCTGCTGCGGACGCACAGTGTACCAGTCATGGTGATTCATGGTGATAACCCCGTTGAGCCGGTCAGATAACCGCTCATCAGTCAACCTTCGAATCTAGGCCTCTCGGTGGCTCGGGTGTATGTAGATCCACCTAGTGCTGGGGAAGTGGCGCAAGCTACAACCGGGCTACTTTGCTGAGTGCGTCCTACCCCGTGGCGTTGCACGCAAGTGTACCCGTCCGTGGGTGTTCGTCGGCAGCGTGTTGCATATACCCGTGGCCGGCGTGATCCGGCCACTCACGAACACTACCACTTCGCCCATCTAACTCTTTTCTAGTGACACCCTTGACCTTACTTTGTCCTCTCCCCATCGTACCAACAAGCACCTCTCATGACAGCCAAGCCCTGCTCCTCATTGTCGTCGTGTTATACTCGTGATTCGCCAAAAGCATCCACTGGCAGAAAAACTGCAGTAGTCAGTCGCGGTTGGTGGTTATCCTTTCAATCCCGTTTGGTTTCACATGCTCGAGCGAAATGGGCTGCAATAATAGTCCCGGCCGCCGGTGCAAACCACGCCAAGACCCGCGATGCGCCTAGAAGAGGTAGCTGCTAATTCCTACCAAGTACTACTGCAGCCGTTGTGCAGCCCATTGTCGCAGACTTGTTGCACATCAAGTCCAACGTAACTACTACTGCTGCGTGTATCGAAAAAGGACGGTGAGAAACGCATAGCTACACACGGTGTCAAACCAGAAGGAACATCAGATTGCTACTACGGACCTTCAGCCTGAAGGTAGGCGATGCAATTTATTGGCATTTGACAGTTCCAATTCTTTGCTGCCGGCTCAGAACTACCAGTGTGTACCGCAGATGTTCACCTGAGATTCTCTGCATCCCCAAACCATCGGTCATGAAATATGGGCCTGCACACCGTTTCCTGAAAGGTCGAACACACCTTGGCGAAAAGAAAGATCGCCACTCCTGAATGTATCCGACATAGCCACGGGCTCATGGCCGCCCTCCTGAAACGAATGAAACGACGCCACGTGCTTACTTGCATCGTCGTCAGCACCGTACTTCTCCTTGGCTTCCCGACAGTCCAACAACCGCAACAACTCGAGACTGTTGTTGTAAGGGAAGCCGATGAGAGGTCTGTGCAGTGTGTGTGCGACAACGCCGCTCTGCATCGCGAAGGGAGCTGTGTGTTGGTCGTTCGCCAGCCAGAAGCTGTGGTGACCACAGACGTCGCGAGGACGGTGCCTCGCGTGCACATCGCCCTGCGGAGCCGGTTCGCCTTGGCAATGGCCAATCGATGCTTGAAGCACGTGTACGTCGACTTTGCGGAGGTCTCAACCGAACTCGCCCCCCCAAGCCTAGACCGCGCCTGGGTGAACGCGACAGCACCTCCCGTCGCATTGTTCTTCCGGGGTGCCGTTGCGAGCTTGTACCACGCGGTTGTCGGCCCGCATTCCGCGTTCCAGATGTACGTGACCCTCAAGGCGCTTTCCCGGCTGACGCTGCCGGCGTCGTCGACTTTGTACGACGTGTGGCTTCCGGCAAATAGCGCGTCGCCGCGGCACGGAAACGCTGGCTTGGACGACTTCTACCGCCTCGCGCTCCCCGCCGGGTGCCGCGTCGCAGCCGACCGGACGTACGGCGTGCCGCCCTCCCTCGGCAGTCGGCCGTCGGTCGCCATCGGGCTTCTGCGCTCGTTCTCGCTCTTTTGGCCGACCTTCCACTGGTGGCCGCTCCTTCAAGTCGGAGACCAGTCTATCGCGCACCCGAACCAGCAGCGCGTGCAGGCTGCGTTCCGCGAGTTCGCTGCGGAGTTCTCCAAAGCGTCCATGCGGGAGCTGGGGAGTGTGAGTGTACCAGACAGCGCTGGTCGGCAGTTGACGGTGTTCGTGGAGGAGCGCCGGTACGTCGACCACGGGAGGGTGCGCGGCCTGCGGCACGACCTTTTGCGCGACCTGAAGGCCTCGCTCGCGCAGCGCCCGTTTACGAGCGTATTGAACGGGTCGTTCCACACGAGCAGCGGCGTCTCGCTGGCCACGCAGCACGCGCTGGTGCGGCAAAGCGACCTCGTCGTCGCGGCGGAAGGCGCGTTCTGCACTCTGCAGCTCTGGAGCCGGCCGCATGCGATGTGGGTCGTCATCTATCACGCATCCGCAGACAAGGCGTGGTACCAGTACCGGCAGTGGCAGTACCACGCGACCGTTGCCCGCGCGCTCAGCCGAACTCGGATGGTTGTGTTCGAAGTTCACGAAGGCTACGAGCTGACCGCTGAAAGAATCGTCGACGCGGTGGATGCATCGTTTGCCGGCCTCAGCGCTGGCGGCGTCGAAGTGCACGTCATCGCCTCGCTGCCAACGCGGGTGGCTGTGCACGCAGGCATCGCTTCTGCACCAGTCGTCAACTGGCTGGCAGCGCTTGTAGTGTCGCCTACAGGTGGTGTCATCGGATGCCTCGTTGTCGGTGCCCTGCTGATGCGGTCTTGGCGGCGGTGGCGAGTCTCACGTAGAAAAGCAACAGACCTTCTGTAGTGCGTGTGACAGCCAAACGATTGCACCCTGTCTTCCTCGAAGGCTGTGGCAATGGTTCGCAGGAATCTATTAAATATACAAGGCTGAACCCGGACGAACACGGTTTGAGAACATTCGATGGCCAAGACCTCGCCGCATCCTCAGCCGCACTCGGCGCGCTGGACAAGGGCCCCAAGGCAAGAACGAACCGCACATGGAAAGCTGTCAGAGGCCCCGTGTGCGCCCACCTGTTTGGGATCCCAACCCAGCCACATGCCCAACACGGATCAAACCTTCCTTCCCGCCGAAAAACCTTGCATGTTCACGACTAGTTGCGTTGCCAGTTGCATCAATTCCTCCGATCTCCCATCTCCACGGGCTTGACTACCTCAGCCTTCTACTGGAGGCTGAGTAGCTTTACAAAGCCAGATTCGCCTGCAATCCAAAGTTAGAGCTCGTCAGTGGGTCCTTCGGACGGGGGGGGGAAAGGCGAGAGTGCCTTGAAACGCGTTGTTCTGACACCGCACTGGTCCCATCTGCACCGTGTTTCGATCCTTTGAGTCACGGACACATAAGGCGGACCATCGTCAGCAGACAAGACAGCGCTGAGAGTCTTCCGGGGGAGGGGTTCTTCCTTGTCTGCGTTCACGAGCGAAACCTACACCACCGCGGTGAAAAAAGAATAAAGAAGACCAGCCCCTCAAGGTTTCATACCTGCCGGAGTCTTGCACTCCCTGTATTCCTTTTCCCACCGGTAGTACACTTTCTTTCGAAGAAGACTTGATGCCTGAGGGGCAGTGTCCCGCCTGAACATCAAACGAAGACTTCCCCCTGTGGGAACAGGGTGAGTTCACGACGGAGGAATCGCTAGCAGCACATTCATTTCTGCTGAACCCCGCTGCTCTCGTTCATCAACAGCCAACCGTTTCAACCTCGAAATATTTCTTAAGGACCCTTACACGACGCACTTGTTATGTACAATCACTTGTTATATAACAAGTGACCTAACAAGTGAAAATGTATAACAAGTGGCACCAGTCAGTCATTCTCCTGGCGACCGCTCAAATATGGAAGAAACCATCTGGAGATCAACCCCTCGTCATTTTCTTTGGTGGGAGGGCGTTTTTGAACTGTTTTGAATCCGATCTTTTCATCCCGACCCTCGGTGGGCTCCGAAGCTCGATATTGACGGGCTTAAGCCCAAAATCAGGGTTTGCCAAAAACGCATTCTCGTGTTTTGCCATCGAGGGGGTCGCCAGTTTTTCTGTAGCACCCCGGGAACAGAGTTCCCAGGCATGCTCCGGATTAAAACCATCTTTGATTGACCGAATTAGAGGCGGGGCTGGTGGGTGTATGGGCTGCAACAGCTTTCCCCTGTGTCACCGAACTATGCCACAACGGGCACCACGAGGGCCTAGCACCCTGTGGGCTCAGTACCCGCCATCCCAGTTCTGAAGTGCGTTCATAGGGTGATGGTAATTTGCCTGGTGAAGTGGGGTGCAACAGGAGGGCCATGGGGGTCAACCTTTTGTGTGATCCGAGGTGGTATTTTGACGATTTCGTGACCGATCTTTCCATTCCGTGTCTTCTCGGGAGCAACAGGCACGTATCACGCGCGCCCCCGGTATATCTAAGTATAATTTTATCGGGCCGAACTTGTCCAAGGGGGTCGTCAATTTTTCTAAACCCCGAGAACAGAGAGACCAGGGACACCTGCGCTCATAGCATCAAAGATTGGTCGAATTAGTGACACCTTTGGTGACTGTATGCGCTGCAATAGGATGGTCATTTTTGAACGGTCGCCAGGAGAATGACTGATATAACAAGTGATCACTTGTTATATCAGTCATTCTCATGGCGACCGTTCAAATATGGAAACGACCATCTGAAGGTCAACCCCGCGGGTCATTTTCTTTGGTCCGAAGGCGTTTTTGAACTGTTTTGAATCCGATCTCTTCATTCCGACCCTCGGTGGGCTCCGAAGCGCGATATCTGGCGGGCTAAATCCCAAAATTAGATTTTGCAAAAAACGCATTTGCATGTTTTGCCATCGAGGGGGTCGCCAGTTTTTTGGTAGCACCCCGGGAACAGAGTTTTCAGGCATGCTCCGGATTAAAATCATCTTTGATTGGCCAAATTAGAGGCACGGATGGTGGGTGTATGGACTGCCACAGCTTTCCCCTGCGTCACCGTACTATACCACTAGGGGCACGAGGGCCTAAACCCTGTGGGCTTAGGCTCTTTATCCAGGGCACCTACTACTCAGGAAGCTGAGATTCAGCGTGTCGTAATAAGCCTGGAGGGCCTAGAGAAGCAACAGGAAGAGGAACAAGAGCTTCTGGCTAGCCCAAGATGCGATAATGCGTTGTATTCCTTGTACGGCCGAGGTTTGGCTGTCAGAAGGCTCCTGAAGAATTCTCTACAATTGCATCCGAATTCTTTAATCGCAAAACGCTGCAGTGATCTCCTTCTCATTGTATTACATGTCAACGAGCTGTTGCAAAACCATGCGGCGAAAATCAGCTGGCATTGTCGGAACCTCGTTCAAGAATGCGTGTGACATTGTTCTCGCCGCAGTCGTGGTCGGCACTTTGCCCGAATTTGCAACTTCCAGAGGGTATCGAGAGGCAGATGGGTTCTGCTCCGCCGAAAGGCACGGTTTGTAGCATCCGAAGCAGATACTTCTGGGGTGCATGGGCAGGAGATTCACAACAATCATCCAATTCGGGCAGCTTGAAGGCGCCTGTCTACGTAGTCTTTGCCGTCGCTGTTTGGAACCTTGCACCTTGCTGTCGTAGTTGTTGTCGCTGCAGTCGTAGTCGTGTGCGCTTTGTCCGACGGTGTGGTGTGGCACCACACTCCTGGAGGCACTTCAAACAGCCAAATTCCTCTTGTGCCAGTCTCTTCTTCACTTCGAGCACTCTCCAGGTTCTCGCACAGCAAATTTTGCGGCATCCCTGTTCCTGAAGTGTTCATAGGGTGACAGTAATTTGCCTGGTGAAGCGAGGTGCAAAAGGAGGGACCACGGAGGCCAACCTTTTTGGGATCCGAGGTACTTCGCTCTACTCGGTTACAACCGTCGAGGCGGAGTCGCACGCTTGCACTGCTGGAAATCGAATTGCAAACAGTGCGAAGACCTCAACACTCTCCCCAAAACCTGCCGAACGTGGCCAGTCAAAAGAAGCGACATTCTTCCAATTCGAGTATGCCATCGTGGGAAAAGTTAAGCTGCTGCAGCCTGCTACAATACCTCTTCCGCTACAAGACTTTGCTCACAACCTCAGAAGAAGGAGTACGCTTACAAGTGCTTGGGCATAGCGCGCCGTGAAATCAGTACCCATCTTCCTGGCAACGGTGAGTGCTGCGGCCAAGTGCTAGTTTGCTTGTCCTGGGCATACGTGGATCATTGTGTCAGTCTTTTTGACCGTCGTTTTGCTTCTTTGGAAGCGATGTGTCCAATCCTTCTGTTTAAGCCATTTTAGAACTTTTTTCGTACCCCCCTCTTTCGTTTTCCCCAGAATGTAAAATCGGGAAATTCTCAGATCTGGCGACTGAAGGCCAGGGGTGCATCCTCAGGTCCAAAGAACGGCGGCAATGAAAAGATCGAGCGCCAAATAGCCCATTTCCTACCTGAAAATTATTTCTTCCTGACCTGAGGGTCACCTAGATACATAGACATATAATATGGGGTTAAGGCCAAAGGAAAAGGGTTTGCAAGGGAGAAAGAAGAGAACGATAAGGACGGGGACACAACCATGCCGAGGAGCGGCAACACGAACGTGATGCTTCGAAGCTTCGTGGCTCTGCTGCTGCTGCAAACGGCGCGGGCGTACCTCACGGCGTTGGAAGAAGTAGACATGACTGTCGGCAACAAGAACTACATTCTTGCGAGCACGCTTACCAGTCCCAGGGAGCTGATCCCTCTTGACTTCTACAGGTTCTGTTACCCAAAAGACAACGTGCAAACATTGGATCAACCTAACCTCGGTCTGATTCTGACAGGGGAGGTCTTCAAATCCAGTCCGTTCATAGTGACCAACGGCGTCAACACCTCGTGCGTGTTGGTCGAGAAAAAGGCCAACATGACCGACTACTGCAGAAAGCTCATCAGAAACGGGTACCGCGCCCACATGGTGCTGGACGAGATGGACGTGTTCCAAAGGGACCAAACAAATTGCGCCCACGAACCAACCCCTTACCGAAAGGGTTTCCAGATAGGTAGTCAAGACTGCAATGATGAGGAGAAGAGGATCAAGGTACACAACTACTTATCGTTCCAGATCGACTACCACAACGCTACGACGAAGGAGAATAGTATATATGTGGTCGGGTTTGAAGTGCTCTTGGATAGCAGGGAGGACCCTTGCAGCGACGCGTCAGACCCGGTATACATTGACACAGCCACTGAGGTGCAGTACGGGTATTCGGTCACGTGGAAGCAGAGCGATAAAGTCTGGTCGAACCGTTGGGAAACTTACATTCAGAGGCGGACGGGGAGTGACCAGACTGGACATTTCGAAGCCGACATCACGATGTCTCTGCTGCTGGTGTTCTTGATTTCCCTTTTTGTAGTGTTCATCATGATGCGGACTCTTCACTACGACTTCAACCGATACAACAACCCCGACAACGAAGACGAGATGCAGGAAGAGGTCGGTTGGAAGCTGATTCACACAGACGTATTTCGACCACCCACACACCCTAACCGATTCGCTGCGGTCATTGGCACCGGTGTTCAGATAACGGGAATGATCCTTTCGGCCCTGTTTCTGTGCCTCATTGGCTTCATGTCGCCGGGCGCGAAAGGCATGATCCTCGGCGCGCTCATCTTCATGTTCGTCATCTTCGCGTTTCTGAATGGTTACTGCTGCGGTCGGCTGCAGATGCACTTCAAAACGAAGAACTGGAAGACGCCAATTGCTGGGGGCATCGTTTACCCCGGCGGAGTCTTCCTCCTGTGGGCGTTCAGCGAGCTGCTGTTGAAGAAGGCGAAGTCGACCTCCGTTGTTGACAGCCTCACCGTGGCGCGATTGCTCCTGTACTTTTGCTTCCTCGAAGCCCTGCTCGTCTTCGGTGTGCTTTTGCAGTCTGTTTGGAATTCGGGCGGGCCTGCGGAAAAACCGTACACCGCGAGAGTAGGAGAAAGTAGAAAGGGAAACTAGAGTTTTCGTTGACCGTACTATCCTGCGCCCAAATCCTGGACATGGTTTCAGGTGGCAAATTTGGCAAATGATCATGATCAGAAGGTCCTACTTGGGCGGTTCAGTTTCCTCACAAAATGCATGTGGCTAAAAAGAATAGGCGTGTGTTTGTTTGTACGTGCCGGGGGAGGATTAGCCTGCTAGTGATTTTTTGTGGGAAAAAGTAAGGCTGGGCAGGTGTACAGGTTGGTAGTTGAGGGGACAGATGGGTGGATGGTGGTGGGCAGGTCCGTGGTTGGATGAGCAGGTGGGTAGTTGGGTAGGCGCGTGGGTGGATGGGCGGGCAAGTGGGTGAGGTGTGTACAGGTGTGCAGGTAGGTGTGCTAGTGTGCTTCGGACGCGGCTCTCTTGTTCCTCCTCCTCCGATCCTTTTCCTTGGCCACTCGACAGCTCGCAGGGCGTTTCTGAACACCGTGCGAGAGAACTCGGATGCATCTTCCAACTGTAGCTTGGACTCCTAGACAATATATCCGATCCGACTCGTATGCGAGAATGATTCTCGCATTCTCGCATGAAATTCTCATTTATTGAATCAGCATGCGAGAATGATACGAGTGAAATGCGAGAATGTAAACCACTGAAGAACCATGTATTCGACCCGTATTCAAGGCTCCGACAGGAATACCAAGTGGAGATAGCAAAAGAACAAAATACGGCTACCAACTGCAGCTTTGCAGCTGGCATTGTGTCCTGTCAAGAAGGTTGTCAACAAAAACTCTGGTTGCTCCGTGGTATTGCTTTCAAGGCTTGGAAAATGGTCGAAAACACGCTTCACAACAAGTGCTCCGTCCGCCACTGTGCCTGCAACTTCTCCAGCTGCGGCTTCTTGTGTTTCTTCTACGATTTTCTCTGCCACAGCTCGTTTCGTGAAGCTGGCGGGTAACATTTCAGTTGCTGCTGACTTAGGAGGCACGGACTTTTTGAATATTGGCCTCGGGGCCGCCTTTGCAGGTGCATTATTAGGTTGCAGGCTCCGCGACAGCGAGTCGAGGAGACCTAATCCTCAAATAACGCTAAAAGCACAAGTAAATTCGGTTCCCGAGTTCATAATAGAGCTTTGAACGCCTGCATCCACGAACAGACGAAACGAACTGTGGCAGTGGCGAGAATCATGCGAGAATTGCGAGAATTTTGCGAGAATCGGGGCCACGACCCCCAATACGAGAATATGCGAGAATACGAGTCGTATCGGATGTATGCCTAGGCAGTTGTTGAGGCGAACCAGCAGTAGCTGGAAAACCTGCAGGGCCTTCCTTGTGTCCTTCGACACAGAGTCTGAACAGGACGGGCAGTCGTCTTCCCCCATCTGGTCCCCGAACGACGAGCACCGCTCTTGCACCCGAGGTTAGCCTTCGATGATTGGAAGCCGCATCGGAAACAGTGGGTCAACCCATCCCGGAATTCTGAATTCGTGCACCCGGTTGAAAGGAGTGTCCACTTCGGAGTCCACGTTCACTTATGTGGGGAGTTGTAGAGAACCGGAAATCTCCGGAAAGATGGCACCGCATTCCCACTCGTCTCGGGAAAGGTCAGTCGACGACCGTATGCAGGGTGGAGGCCCTGGGACTGCGAAGGCGTGACCACCCAATAAGGAGGACTCTCTCTATCTTGTGTTATCTCTCTGTCCCAGTCGCCATAGCAACCTTAGCAACCTTCGCAACCTTATCCTCGGCAAGCATCATCCTGCAACCGGGCTTTCAGGATGGCCATCGTGCCTCACATTTTGGTTGTCAACCTTACTCCTCGCTCGATTGCCGTCTTCGACCGTAACTACCCCTGGTCCTGGTGGTTAGGGTTTAGCATGCAAAGAGCCGGTGGCGATAATCTGCAGCTGCTCTCTTTCGTGACTATCTCTTCGCGCCACCTCTCTTCGTCACTGGCACTTTATCTTGCACCTCTGCCGCCGCGGAGTGCACGTCTCTGTCTTCGATGATGGCGAGTCCTTACGCCGCCGCTTCGTTGCCTGAGTTCCTGCAGCATTCCGCGATCGTCTTGCACGTCCCGCACTGCGTCATCCTGTGCTTCTCGCAATACTTCACGGCGAGGCCGTCCCCTGCCGCGTGCTACCGACGCTTGCCGATGTTTGCACTCTTCGCATTTCACTTTGTGATGTCTCGTGCACACTCTCTCGTCCTTGGTGGTGGCCTGGGCACGCCTACCTCCATGCGCTGGGTCTCCGCCGCCCACTAAATTTGCCCTCTTCTGCCCCTTCTTGCCAGGTGCCGTCTTCGAAGGCGTCCCACCAGCACGTCCGATCCTTTCCTCACGACCTCTGGTGGAACGATGCCTGCTCTCCTTGCCGCAGCGGATCCTGTCGCTACCTGTGTCAAACCGTGTCAACCCGTACCAGTCTGTCCTTCCTTCTCAGCCTATATCTTCGTCTTCGGGGCATAGCCAAACACGAGACCGCTCTGCGCAAGGTAGGGCCATAATAGCGTAGCCCCCTCCCCCGCCTTCACCAAGGCCGGCTGCACGGAAAGTGGTCGCCACAAGGGAAATACCCCGAAACTCCCCGATTTTCCCCGAAACTCCCCGAGCTTCCCCGAAACTCCCCGAAACTCCCCGATATTTTTGTCTCGACCAGGTGGAACCTGCGGGGAAAGCATCGGGGGGGGTTTCCCAGTACTCCTAAAATCTCATGGCACAGGACAGCAAGCCTCGCCCCACTTTCAGCTGTCGATCAAACCGAGTGGAACATGGGGGAGGCCTCGTCAAACCCAATCCTGATTTTCAGCAGGACGCACTGCAATTTTGTGTAGTGTTATGTTGTGTTTCCTGCGTACATGATGCAGTTAGAGATCGACAGCACCGTTTGAAAGTCGCTTTGGGTCGACCGACCGGGACGGTACAGTGTCGGTGTGTTGACAAAACGGCGCACGAAGTTGAGACTTATTGTACGTACGGTGCGTAGGCGTAGTAGTGCGCTTCGACCGTTTGCCGGGTTTGCCGGGCTTTGCGGGGAGGCGTCGTTTTTGTCTTGTATATTATGCGATGGATATGTGTGTTTCTAAGCCCGATTTGCATAATGTTCTGTGTTCTGCTGTTACAACTACAAAGGTCAGGAACATGCCGGCAGAATGTACCGTGCCGTGTGCTGGGGGCTGTACGCATGGCCGGTGTCCTGCAGCCCAAGTATACGACTAAAAGGCAGTAACTGCAGCCGCTGCACTGCATTACTTTGCTACAAAAAAGGTGAAGGCTGCGAAACTCGAACCCCCCTACTTCGGATTCACACACCCCTAATTAATATGACCCACCCCCTCCCGCAACGTGGGGGGCCACCGCAAAAAGATTTCTTACCTGTTCCTTATCCCTCAAAACCCACCCAGTACGTATTAGCTTTAAAAGAACCCATTCGACGAAGGTCACCCGGAGACTCTAAACCCCCGGATTTTTCAAGCGAACTGTAACTCTAAAACCAGCACCAATAACGACGCCCCCCTCCCGCAGGTGCTTCTGCTGCATTCAAACAAGAAGCGATAGAGCCACCGATTCCGTATAAGTCGCTCGCTCGGCCGATCCCACCGCAGTCCGCATTTCTCCGTTGGTACCTCGTGTTCGTATGCTTCGGTTCTATTGTGCATGTCATTTTTTTAGGGAAGGGAGAACCCACCTGTTTTCATCCATCACGCTCGAAGGTTTTGCCTGCGAAGCCCGCGGGTAGTCGAAGGCACAATTCGTTGAGGAGGGTGGCTTGAAGTCTTGTCGTGATTGGCCAAGCCCCAATGGCACAGACGAGCGGGTCAAGCGTAGGAAGTGCTGTCCCTTTTTCTGATAGTTGTCGCCAGTGTCGATGGTGATTATTGCACAGATAAGTAGGTAGGGACAGAAGGAATTTCATTGGTCCATTCATGCGCGTCTTTAATTAGAAGACGAGGCATTGGGCTACACTGAATTTGCGGGTGTGCATCACCCGCAAAATGGACCGCGCAGTGAGCCGGTCCATCCCCTCTTGATAGACCGTGATAGACCGAAGAATACAGCACCGGGCAATTCGATGCAGCTCTCGGAACTAGGGATGGACCTGATAGACCGTGGTGGACCGTGTTTCACTGTGATAAACAGCGGCAGGCACCTCGATGCAGTTTCAAGAGATAGGGACGGACCGGCTCACGCGCAGGTTATCTACCCAGTGTTGGAGCACACTGTCTAGGAGAACTCTCTCGACGACCACGGGACGTAGCGAACACCACCACGAATCCTCAAAACTTCGCCAGCGGTTTCTGGGGAGACAAGCGTACTCGAGGGCTGCCTTGTGCTTAACTTTAAAACCCCCAAACAGCTGCCCGGGTTCTTTGCGTTCGTACCAGTCTCATACGAACTAAGCCTAATGATGAAGGCTATCTGGGAAGGTGGCATCTATATCATGTTCACCTACGTGACCGTGTTGACACTGCTGGGGATCATTCTCGTGGCAGAGACCTCGGTCTGCTACATATACTACCAGCTTGTCTACGAGGACTACCGATGGTGGTGGAAGAGCTTCTTCGCGACGTCCGGAGTTCCGTTCTTTTACTACGTTTTGGTGATCTATCGGATGGTTTTCGAGCTTGAATTCGCGTCGTCGCTTTCGTACTGGCTGTACTTCACCTTCGCCACCATCACTTGTTTTACAATGATGTTCGTTTGCGGAACTGTCGGTGTGCAACCTTTTTCTGTCGTTTCTTTTTGCCCGCACCCCAGCCTCGTATTTTCCTTGCACGGCCAGCAAAGAGAACTCCCCGGTTCACAGTTAGACCACAAACCCGTTGAACGTGGCCGTCCCGCTTGCATGTGCACAACCATTTCAGTGACCGCTGCAGAAGTCCATCATGCGGGAAAGCGGGAGAACGCACTAAGCTCACTGGTAGGTGAGCAGCGACACCTAAGGGCGAAGGACTTATCTGCGGCTGCTGCGACAGTGCCCGGCGGCAACCCCACCGGCAGAACGCGGGGAACGGGAACGTGTTTTCCCAACTACATTGAAGCCCCTTCCAGACCGTAGCATCCGAGGAAGGTGCAAACATGGAGGTGCTACGGTAGCCATGCACAGGTCTTGCGTGCCTCGTGCAGAGCGGGTGCTTTGTGATCCGCCGCGAAGTTCTCTCCTGGTGCAATCCGGAGAGACCGGCGTCGAGTTTCGGCTCACAGCCGGTTCCCTCGAGCGGCAACCCTAAGGGAGAGAGAGTGTAGTCGGGAAAGCAGTCTTAAACATTGCACACCGCTGGCGGGCGCTTCCGGCCACCCCTTTTTTATGGTAACACGCTTGCTTGTCTGTATCAAAAAGTATCGGATGGCAGCGTGCTGTGCTAAATCACTTATTACAGGGTTTTCACACGTACACACGACAGGAACAGTGTACTGGCGGCCAGAATGTAGCTTAGGCGAGTTGGGCGGTGCGGGCTAGCGCTCTAGTCATTGTCTTTGTTCCTTGCTCCGTGAGCCGAAATCCGAGGAGCCCAGCAGCCTTTCATACCATCTTTGTCTGTGTGGCATCTTTGTCTGTGTGGATAGATGGCATCTTTGTCTGTGTGGCTAGATGGCATCTTTGTCTGTGTGGCTAGATGGCATCTATTTGCCTATGGCATCTTTGTCTGTGTGGCAAGATAGCATCTTTGTCTGTGTGGCTAGATGGCATCTGGCTAGATGGCATCTATTTGTCTGTGTGGCTAGATGGCATCTATTTGTCTATGGCATCTTTGTCTGTGTGGCTAGATGGCATCTTTGTCTGTGTGGCTAGATGGCATCTGGCTAGATGGCATCTTTGTCTGTGTGGCTAGATGGCATCTTTGTCTGTGTGGCTAGATGGCATCTTTGTCTGTGTGGCTAGATGGCATCTATTTGTCTATGGCATCTGTCTGTGTGGCTAGATGGCATCTTTGTCTGTGTGGCTAGATGGCATCTATTTGTCTATGGCATCTTTGTCTGTGTGGCTAGATGACATCTTTGTCTGTGTGGCTAGATGGCATCTGGCTAGATGGCATCTATTTGTCTGTGTGGCGAGATGGCATCTTTGTGGCCATGCTGCCGAAGCATGGCCGGTGGTGCTGCAGGAGGCTGCGTGACCGGTGTCCATGGGGCCTGCACGGCTGAAGACAGGTAGTATCTGACCCGTGGCCACGCCCGCACCGCCACTGTGCGGATGATCTTTATCGAGCTGTGACAACAGAGCAAGCATGTACTCGTGTACGTCATGCGGAACCGTTATATCGTACCCCAGGTCTTTGGCCGCAGGGTGCATTTCTTCCGGAACAAACAGCCTGCCTCCTTGGGCCATCCTGGACAGGATCCGGAGCAGGCAACAATGACCTCCCCATAGGGCGATGGGGCTCAAAGCGCATGACGCCAGGCAGTGCTGCCGAAATGACGTGCAGCGCCGCGTGTATGAAGCAAGGTCATGCCACTCGGGCGACAAAGAGTGCGTGTGGGCATAGTTAATTTGATCCTGAACAGTATAGTTACGGCCGGTGCTGATAATGGTGGCATGAAGTGGTACGAAGTGGTGAAATGGTGGTTGAGAAGTAAGTGGTGAAGTGGTTCAAAAAGTAAAAAATATTCGCCAATTCTGTTAACGGGATAAGTGATGGGGAGGCTTATGTATGGACACAGACCCCCAATTGCTGCAAACCGACAAATCTCACTCAGGCTTCTACAGCACGTGGTACTTCGTAACGAGAATTTATAACTCGATCCGGATCGAGTAAGACTTCGACGAAACGAAGCCCCAACATCATATCTCGGTCCTCTTCCTCACGTTGTATCCGGAACGACCACGACAACACCAAGCAATGGTGCAACGGGTCAACCCAGTGATAGCACGACTTCAAGTCGGTGCTAGCCCCCACGAGCTTTGAGCCTAAGCGTGTCCGTCAGACTGCTATTCGTGCTATTGGGGAAGAGGAAGGACACAAATCGACCGCGCGAAGACGATGCTGCGAATGCAGGCAGGTGCTTACGACACGGTACGAACAAAGAGGTAGTCACCTGAGTGACTAATGCAAGCCATCGCCGCCATTGTCGCATTGTATCCAAACCTTTCCGGTGCATTACGGTCTATTACGGGAATGGGCCGGCTAAAGAAGAGGGTTGCCGAATCACACGACTGCTGCTCACATGTGATACCATCGAAAGCCAGGGGTTGCCCGCACCATCGACTCTCGAAGAAAGCGAAGCATGCATTCAGCGATGTCCGCTGACTGAGCTTCCAAAAAAGACCCGATCTAATCCTGGACCTGCATGCGCCACTTTCCTTTTTCGCTCCGAAATTATGCAATTCCTACAGGAAAGGTCTTGCCAAGGTTGCATCGGTGATGGCCATCACAGCGAGTTCTGCGAACGTGGAACGCGCATTCTCTGGCATGGCTGCCGCAACCCAACCACCCCCTTGCCAGAAGATGAACAAATCCATTTCTGTTCAGATTTTTGCTCGGCTTGTTTCACGGTCAGGACTACCTCCAATACGGGAAAAGGTTTACGTGACAAACGCAAAAATTAGTTACACCTCCCCTGCTAAAGTTGCGCCCCCTTTCCTCAGAAAGGCGAAGGGTGAAAACACCCTTTCTTGTCAGGGGCTGCGTCTATTCTCAGTACTTGCAATCTTGCGGGTTGCCAGGCTCAATCGGCAATGGGTAATTGGTTCGAGTTCCCAGCCCGAATGCCCGGGAGAAACAGTCTGGCTTAATCATGTCCATTCACTAAAAGGCTAACTTTCCCCCGCACGTAACCAGCAACTATTCCCATTTCTTATCTATTCTATATTTGGGTCTGCAGACGGCTCATTAAATCGGTGGCAATCTACGCGGGGAAGGTGCCGTTTGGGCCCAGTTGGATAACAATGGTAACTCCATTGCTAATACATGTCCGAATAATCCAACTCGATTCAACTCCGTGGCCTTAAAACCGCGGGGTCAAGGTGGATACAATTGACCGAGATAAGAACCAACTCTAGCAATAGCTTTCAGCTTAGTGTGAGTTTGATCAAAGTAACATCAAGGCAGTCCTTACAAAGACCAGCCACAGTCAACGCCGCGTGGGTGCGGGCTTTTGGTATCAACCATCATGTTTCAAACCCCCGATTGCGCGTAACCTGGAAGCACCCAGAGGGTGTCGGTGGTACAAAGGTGCAGTTGCCCGCATCCATCCGGCAAGAAGCTCGCATCGGGGAGGTGACGCTACCCACCTGGACAAGGTGTCCTGCTGCCCTAATAGCAGCGGTGTGCGGATGAAACAGGTCAATCGAGTGATAGCACACGACTTCAAGTCGGTGCAAGCCCACAAGAGCTTGTCGACTATACTGAACCGCCCAAGTAGGACCTTCTGATCGTGACCATTCGCCAATTTGCCTCCTGTAACCACGTCCAGGCTTTGGGCTCAGGGTAGTGCAGTCAACGAAAACTCTAGTTTCCCTTTCTACTTTCTCCTACTCTCGCGGTGTACGGGTTTTCCCCTTGACAGCACCAGGTGGCCTCGCTTTTCATGAAAATGTAGCAAGAGCCACAAGCTTGCCGTGGCCCTAATCGTACTGTGCTCCGTTCTCCGATTCAAAATACACTCCCCACTTCTCTTTTCTTGGAATGCCTTCGGCGTAACGTTACGGGTTGCATTGTAGCCGATTTTTGGAAATCGTCAGTCGCTCTCATTGAAGATCCATTGACCAAACACCATCCAATTTCATCAAACCTTGCGATTCAACTCCAGAGGTCGCAGGCAAGCTATCCTGTGCACTACTTCGGCTCTGGCTACTCGATCGTATGCCCGTATCTTCGCAATCGCCTGGGAGTCTTCTCCTTGAAAACAGTCTGGAACACAAGAACACGAACCGTGCAGGGAGTGCCGTTATTTTCTTTGTTTTTGCAGTCGTCCGTCCGCACGCATTTCCAATGTCGCCACTTTGTATTTTCACAACAAAACCATGCGTTTCTCTTTGAACGAGCAGGAAAGACTCGAAGAGGCATCGTGTTGTAGCCCACACAAACGAAGGTAACTCTGGGTTGCCGGGTGCAGGCGTTCGACCAAAAGGACCATTATTATGTTGTTGCATTGCTTCCCCTTCTAGCCTCCGTCGAAATATTCACCGAGCGACCCTTCGGGTGTTTCGGCGGGCTATTGGCCACAGAGTCGCTTTCCCTCCCCTGTCTTCGGCCCATGGCTTCTTTTCTTAGCCGCATGCAACGTGTGAACGTGGCTATGTGCATCGGCATGCAACGAAGTACCCGTTCGAAAACTAGTTTTGTGGTCGAAGTGGTGGCTTTCAATGACCCGCTGTCAATTCGTTTGCTTAACCTTGCCCCGTGCCACTGACAGCAGAGCCGTCATTATTCTTGCGGTTCGAAGTGAAGAATACTTGCTATTTCGACTAGTGCAAAGCATTTCATATTCCCGAATTCGCAGCGCAACGCGAGCACCGCAAATACTCACTCTGACCTGGGGAAGGCAGAACTAGCCTACGTTACCGCATCTTGCTGCCTTCATCTACTCTGGAAGAAGACGAGTATCGAGCGAATCCCGCGTAGCAAATCCAAAGCAAATAAAAGCAAACAGAGAACCAGAGACAAATCAGCATTTTTCTTGCGTTCTCAAGACGGGGTCTCTGTCGGTTACACTTGCGGTCGCGTTCAACAGCCCCATTTTTTGTTCTGTCGCCGTCCGTTTTGTCGTCACTCTTGTGGGCCAAAGCTTCTACTAACTACCGTACTTGAATTCATGAGACCGAGTACATCTGAAACGAACCTTGGTGTTTCATCAACCATGGGCGTTCTCTTGTCTAGCGGTCTTTGCAGGCTGTCGGTTGTTCCACGAACGGGTAGAATAGCTGGTGTCTCGCGCACTGTGTCTCCAGGCCGTCAAATAGGGGAATGTGGTCCTCTTTCCTTCCGTAGAAACAATGAATCGTTTACTCGAAAGAGAACGCTGCCAGCCTGACACACAGGCCATCTATCTGCACCGGGGGAATTGTCGCCAAGGTGTTCCAACATTAATCCAAGTGCGGTAAAATAGAATCCATTCTCCACAGCGCTATCTATCCCGAGAGGCTAAACACAGCCGACTTGACGATTGGAGGCAGTTGTGTTTTTCTGTTTGACCTTTTTTGACTATACTCTTTGTCTGACTCAGGTCGTGGCGCTTGAGTTGTCCCTTTCGTTTCTCCTCGCCTGTCAAAGAGCGGCCATACCCACTGTGAGTGTCGTAGCAGCAAACATTTCCTCGGCGAGTAGTCCCTTGCGGTCGCATCGGCAAGGCTTGCCTCCTGGCCCGAAAAATCGGATAGGCTCTGAGTAAGTAACCTCACGCATTTTAGACTGGTGTTGGCTTAGAGAAAGCCCCTCAGCCTTAATCTGTCCACTGGTAGCATCACGGCTCTGTCCGATCGAACAAGGGACTAGGAACGTGAGGCTCTCTCGTGCTGCCCCGTATTGCTGTCGGGAATGCGCTGGCCCGATGGGGAAGTCTCTCGTCAGAAACCGTACAACAACATTGTAGCACCCACCCGTATTGCAATACGGTATAGTTACGGATATTCAACCTGCGCAAACCATAAGCAGCACCACAAATTCACGAAAAAGAGACGGTCAGACGGTACCAAGAAGACAGACAGTCACCTACTGCGGCACCATACTGAGAAGGGCCTACCGTAAGTAAGGTATGTGGACAATGGCCGAAACCACCAATGGCCAACAACCAAGGTACCCACCGATCCTCTTACCTCGTGTAACCACCACTCTTACGACACTCAGAGCACAAAGGATATCTTCCTAGAACGACGAAGGTCACCCGGAGACTGTAAAACCCCGGAGTTTCAAGCGAACTTTCACTCTAAAACCGGGTATCTGCCACCTGGTCCAGACGAAAATATCGGGGAGTATCGGGGAGTATCGGGGAGTATCGGGGAGTATCGGGGAGTATCGGGGAGTTTCGGGGAGTTTCGGGGAATTTCGGGGAGTTTCGGGGAGTTTCGGGGAAATTCGGGGAGTTTCGGGGTATTTCCTTTGTGGCGACCACTTTCCCTGCAGCCGGCCTTGGCGAAGGCGGGGGAGGGGGCTACGCAGAGCGGTCCCGTGTTTGGCTATGCCCCGAAGACGAAGATAGAGGCTGAGAAGGAAGGACAGACTGGGAGGTCAGGTAGCGACAGGATCCGCTGCGGCAAGGAGAGCAGGAACTGTTCCACCAGAGGTCGTGCGGGTACAGAGACAATGCTCGTGCTCGAGTCGCAGCTGGGGACGAACAGGCACGCCATCATCGAAGACAGAGACGTGCACTCCGCGGCGAGCAGAGGTCAAGATAAGGTACCAGTGACGAAGAGAGGTAGCACGAAGAGGTAGTCACGAAAGAGAGCAGATGCAGATTATCGCCACAGGCTCTTTGCATGCTAACCCTAACCACCAGGACCAGGGGCAGCTACGGTCGAAGACCGCAATTCGAGCGAGGAGTAAGGTTGATAACCAAAATGAGAGGCACGATGGCCATCCGAAAGCAGGGTTGCAGGATGATGCTTGGCCAAGGATACGGTTGCTATGGCGACTGGGACAGAGAGATAACGCAAGATAGAGAGTCCTCCTTATGGGGTGGTCACACCTTCGCAGTCCCAGGGCCTCCACCCACCTGCATACGGTCGTCGACTGACCATTCCCGAGACGAGTTGGAATGCGGGTACCATCTTTCCGGAGATTTCCGGTTCCTCCCGTACTCTACAACTCCCCACATAAGTGAACGTGGACTCCGAAGTGGACACTCCTTTCAACCGGGTGCACGAATTCAGAATTCCGGGATGGGTTGACCCACTGTTTCCGATGCGGCTTCCAATCATCGAAGGCTAAACTCGGGTGCAGGAGCGGTGCTCGTCGTTCGGGACCAGATGGGGGACGATCTGGTCTGCCCGGTTTACACGTGACTGCTGCAGCGTGGTCAGAAGTGGGAAGGTCATCGGGAGATGGCGGGCGCGAATACTTTTTGCCCAAACCAAAACCCAAGAGGGGATTGGAGAGTTTGACATAAGAATGGCAAACTCGTGGTACCGAAGGTTGCAACCGCAAACAGAAGAGTCAGATGATGGTTGAACCTGTGCACATGCGCACGACGCGTCCTGTTCAGACTCCTCCCTGTGTCCAAGGACTCAAAGGCAGGTCCTGCAGGTTTTCCAGCAACTCTCAACAACTGCCCAGGAGTCCAAGCTACAGTTGGTAGATGCATCCGGTTAGTAGAGGAAGAGGATCGGAGGAGGAGGAACACGGACGGCTCGCGTCCGAAGCACACTAGCACACCTACCTGCACACCTCACCCACTTGCCCGCACCCGTCTACCCAACTACCCACCTGTTCACCCATCCACCGACCTGCTCACCACCATCCACCCATCTGTCCACTCAACTACCAACCTGTACACCTGCCCACCCACCGGCAGCCCCACAAAAATCGGGCTGTGTATCGGGGAGTTGCGGGGAGTTTCGGGGAAGTGTCGGGGAACTTACCAGGAGCCCGGACCAGGTGGATCTGACCCAGACACGGCCGCACGAAAACGCAGGGCTACCGGCTGTTGGGCGTGCGGTGAAAAAGAGAAAACGTGAAATTGGCTCTAAAAAAGCAGGCGCTTATACAAAACGGGGTCGAATGCAGATTTGGCTGGATGCTTCTGCGATCCTCCGGCTGTGAGGTAGAGACGACGTTTTTGGTGCGATGAGGCGGCGAACCGGGGAGTTCGTGGACAAGGGCTTGCAGGGCATCGCGCGGCTGGCGAACGACTTGTACAACGGCAACGACAACAACAGCGACCGCGCTGAGGAGTATTTCGAAGACTGCAACGAGAGCGAGTGGGCGCCGCTCACGGTCCACTGCGAGCCCAGCCAGCATCCGGACTCCGTCCTGCGGCGGCTGGGGTTGATCGAAGGCAGGGGGGTGCACAAGGGCGCGGCGGTGTACTATCACGCGCGGTCGGGGGCGTGGCGGCACGAGAGTGATCACACCAGCGTGGATGATACGGGGTGGGGCCTTGCCCGGAGTATCGAGAACCGGGTCGACAAGGTGCCGAAGGGCGTGATCCACGTCTGCGGCCGGTTTCCGAGGGACGGCGACGTCGAAGCGTTCGACGAGGGGGACGCCGCGCTCGACGAGCTGTTCGACAAAACGACCGAGAGGGGCGCGGAGAGCCTCATCGGGAAGATCCGCGTTGAAAAAAACCGCAAGGCGGAGGCGCAGCAGATCGACAACGTCGACAGCGCCGCGGCGGCCGACGCGGGCGGGCCGAAAAAGACGTTCGTCGAGCTTTACGACCCGTTCGACTCCATCAAGCTGCTCGAGCAGTATTTGGTCCGCGGCGTCATCGGCGCCGCGAAACGCACCGAATCCTGCATCGTGTCCCCTGGCGAAGGGAAGATCGCGATGCACCTAGCGGCGGGCGTGCACGCGACGCAGGACGGAGGGGTGGAGAACGGGCAGCACAGCACCGGGATCAGGCAGACGCGCACGCTGCTGGTCGGCATCAACCACTGGTCCCCCGCGCTGGATCGCGAGGCGCGGGCCGCCGCTAACCTCCCGGCGCGGCGGCTCAACCGGTTCTTCACCCACCACGTGGTGGTTGAGCGGTCGACCAAATCCGTCGTCGCGTCGAACGCGTCGTCCGACGCCTTCACCAGCCGCGTCCTCACGCCGGCCGACGAGCTGCGCCTCGACGACTTCACGCAGGCCGCGCTGAAGGCGGACCGCCGCGCGGAAAAGCTGATCAAGGCGGAGCTGAGCAGGCACCGGTCTTCCCGCGGGTTCTACCCCGTCGTCGAAACCGACCGCGTGCAGGCGAAGGGCGCCGTGTCCCGGTGCCCCGGGTTCAAGTGCGCGCACGTCGACGAAAACGGGGCCATCGTGCCAGATCCGAGGGCCGAGCGTTGTGAGGCCCGGCACTGCAGGTTGAAGATGGCCGAAGAGGACGCGATCGGCGGAAAACCGCAGCACAACGGCGATCCGCGCGCGGGCCTGTGGGGAGAGGAAGAACCGGACGACGAGGACGACGCCGAGTACGGAAAGGAGGCGAAGCCGAAGGCGATGCGGAGGAGGTTCCGCGCGAAGCAGTTCGACGAAGTCGCGGCGGCGTTCGAAGCGCGGCTGCCGGAGTTCGCGCGGAAGCGGGCCTGCCAGTGCGGCCAGCTCCTTGGACCGCTCGAGTTCGCGAAGTGCGTCTGCGGCGCGTTCGACTTCGAGCACGTGCCGAGGGCGGTGCTGCGGGCGCGGTACCGGCAGCTGTGCCTCAAAGTCAGCGGGCACCTGCTGCTGCACGCCGCCTTCTTCACGGCCCCGGTCTCCCGCGAACCCGAGAACGCCGAGGTGCACTCGTACCTGACGGAGCTGCTCAACACGCTGCACAAAGGATTCTCCCCCGAAACCGACCGAAACCGCCGCCTGCACGGGGTCCCGCCGTACCGCCCCGCCCTTCCTATCGTCACCGTCCTCGTCGGCGGTGACCCGTTCTCGAAGTTCATGGTCGTCGAACATGTGCAGCGGCGCTGGCCGATCGTCGTCGTCGAAGGCTCCGGCGGGTACGCGGACGTCCTGTGCAACACGATGCTCAAGGTCAAGCAGATCGTCAGCGAGAAGGACAGCCACAAGAAGCAGGCGGTAGCCCCGGGCACCCGCCGACGCACCGCGCGCGGTCGGGAGGCTGGCCTTGACGACTTCAGGTTCGCCTTTCTTTTTTGTTTGTACCTACGGGTCCGGAAAGAAACTGGGGTTACGTGTCCTCTATACATCCTGGAAAGAACCTGGGGTTACGTGTCCTCTTTAGATACTGGAAAGAAGCTGAGGTTACGTGTCCTCTGTTCATACTGGAAAGAAGCTGGAGTTCCGTTTCCTCTTAACATACTGAAAAGAAGCTGAGACTACGTGTCCTTTTTACATACTAGAAAGACGCTGAGGTTATGTGTCCTCTTTACCTACTGAAAAGGAGCTGGGGGTACGCGTCCTCAATGCACACAGGAAATAAAATGGGGTTACGTGGCCTCTTTACATACTGGAAAGAAGCTGGGGGTCCGTTTCCTCTTTACATACTGAAAAGAAGCTGAGACTACGTGTCCTCTTTACATACTAGAAAGAAGCTGATGTTATGTGTCGTCTTTACATACTGGAAAGAACCTGAGGTTACGTGTCCTCTATACATACTGGAAAGAAGCTGGGTTCCGTTTCCTCTTTACATACTGAAAAGAAGCTGACACTACGTGTCCTCTTTACAGACTAGAAAGAAGCTGAGGTTATGTGTCCTCTTTACATACTGGAAAGAAGTTCCGTTTCCTCTTTACATACTGAAAAGAAGCTGACACTACGTGTCCTCTTTACAGACTAGAAAGAAGCTGAGGTTATGTGTCCTCTTTACATACTGGAAAGAAGTTCCGTTTCCTCTTTACATACTGAAAAGAAGCTGACACTACGTGTCCTCTTTACAGACTAGAAAGAAGCTGAGGTTATGTGTCCTCTTTACATACTGGAAAGAAGTTCCGTTTCCTCTTTACATACTGAAAAGAAGCTGACACTACGTGTCCTCTTTACAGACTAGAAAGAAGCTGAGGTTATGTGTCCTCTTTACATACTGGAAAGAAGTTCCGTTTCCTCTTTACATACTGAAAAGAAGCTGACACTACGTGTCCTCTTTACAGACTAGAAAGAAGCTGAGGTTATGTGTCCTCTTTACATACTGGAAAGAAGTTCCGTTTCCTCTTTACATACTGAAAAGAAGCTGACACTACGTGTCCTCTTTACAGACTAGAAAGAAGCTGAGGTTACGCGTCCTCAATGCATAATGGAAATAAACTGGGGTGACGTGTCCTCTTTACATACTACAAAGAAGCTGAGGTTACGTGTCCTCTATACATACTGGAAAGAAGCTGGGGTTCCGTTTCCTCTTCACATACTGAAAGAAGCTGACGCTGCGTCCTCTTTACATACTGAAAAGAAGCTGAAACTACGTGCCCTCCTCACGTACTGGAAAGAAGCTGAGGCCCCTTGTCCTCTTTACATACTGGAAAGAAGCTGAGGTTACGTGTCCTCTGTACATACTGGAAAGAAGCTGGGGTTCCGTTTCCTCTTTACACACTGAAAAGAAGCTGAGATTACGTGTCCTCTTTACATACTGGAAAGAAGCTGAGGTTACGTGTCCTCTGTACATACTGGAAAGAAGCTGGGGCTCCGTTTCCTCTTTACATACTGAAAAGAAGCTGAAACTACGGGTTCTCTTCACTAGAAAGAAGCTGGTGTTACGTGTCCTCTATGCATACTCGAAAGAAGCTGGGGTTCCGTGTCCTCTTCACGTACTGAAAAGAAGCTGAAGCTACGTGACCTCTTACACACGGGAAAGAAGCTGAGGTTCCGTGTCCACTTTACATAGTGGAAAGAAGCTGAAACTACGGGTTCTCTTTACCAGAAAGAAGCTGATGTTATGTGTCCTCTTTACATACTGGAAAGAAGCTGGGGTTCGTTTCCTCTTTACATATTGAAAAGCTGAGGCTACGTCTCCTCTTTACATACTCGAAAGAAGCTGGGGTTCCGTGTCCTCTTCACGTACTGAAAAGAAGTTGAAGTTACGTTACCTCTTACATATGGGAAAGAAGCTGAGGTTCCGTGTCCTCTTCACATACTGGAAAGAAGTTGAAACTAAGGGCTCTCTTTACATACTAGAAAGAAGCTGAGGTTACGTGTCCTTCACATACTGGAAAGAAGCTGGGGGTCCGTTTCCTCTTTACATACTGACAATAAGCTGAGACTACGTGTCCTCTTTACGTACTCGAAAGAAGCTGGGGTTCCGCGTCCTCTTCACGTACTGAAAAGAAGCTGAAGCTACGTGTCCTCTTACATACGGGAAAGAAGCTGAGGTTCCGTGTCCTCTTTACATACTGGAAAGAAGCTGGGGTTACGTGTCCTCTCTACATGGAAAGAAGCTGGGGTTACGTGTCCTCTTTACTGGACTGCGTCCTCTCTGCATACTGGAAAGAAACTGATGCTATGTGTCCTTTTAGATACTGGAAATAATCGGAGGGTACGTCTTCTTTTACATACCGGAAAGAAGCTGAGGTTACGTGTCCTCTTTAGATACTGGAAAGAAGCTGATGCTACGTGTCCTCTTCACATAGTGAAAAGAAGCTGGTAACGTGTCCACTTACGTGCAAAGAATGCTGATGCTGTGTGCCCTCTTTTAGATACAGGAAGGAAGCTGATGCCGTGTGTCCCCTTTACATCCTGATGTCCAAAGGTCAGTTTGCACATTAAGAAGAAACTCATGTGTCCTTGAACAGTAAGTTTACATCCGGTGAAGAAACTGAAGTTGCCCGCCCTAGGTAAGTTTGCATACTGAGAAGAACAAGAAGACCTGGGTTGCACGTCCCCCAAAGGTCAGTTGTGTATGCCATCCACCACCAACAGGATGTTTCTATCGGCGATCGATGCCCTAACGGCGGAGATCATAGTGAACGGCCGCGTCGAGATCATTCGCCGCGGGGCGAAAGCGAACGAATTTGTCCGCAAGTTGGAAACGTGCCTCGGCGGCAACGAAACGCTCGAGAAAGCGTGGCTCCTCTACGCGCAGTGGGCGCACAACGCCGACGTGCAGAAGAAGCGGTACTACTGGTTCAACTGGACCATCATGCTCTTCGGCATCGCGGCCACGTTTTTGACCGTCCTCCAAACCTTCCTGCTCCTCGTCTGGGCCGGCGGCCGGCCGGTGACCATCCCTTCCGAGTTCACCGCCGAACAGGTCCTCTGGTTCTTCCTCCGCTGGTCCGTCGTCTTCTGCCCCATCACGATCACCGTCCTGCAAGCCGTGTACACCAAGGAGAACACCGACGCGAAGTGGGTCAAGCTGTACGCCGCCGCGGAGAACCTGCTCTCCGAGATCTACAAGTACCGCACGCGGACCCTGGAATACTCGATCGAGCGCATCGGCGGCGGCGAGGCCGCACCGAACGACCGCGCGGCGGGCGGGGCGGCAGGCGGTGGCCCGGGGCCGGAGGCTGAGGGCCCGAGCAAAGCGCTCGTTGCGGCCGGTGCGTCGCACGCGTCGACACGCGAGGAGCGCCTGCAGCAGGTGATCCACACGCTGACCGACTCGCTGAGCAACAGCGAGGTCGCCAGCGTCACGCTGGTGCCGTACGCCGGGTCGCTGCCGCCGCGGGTGATCAAGCGGGCGGGCGACGACGGGTTCAGCGACCTGGGCCCGGACCAGTACAAGCGGCTGCGGCTCGACTCGCGCATGGCGGCGCTTGAGAAGCGCGTGAAGAAGGAGGGCCACCAGCTGGTCACCGCCGCCACCTTCCTGACCTCCTGCAGCGCCCTCGGCACCGTCTTCGCGGCGCTCGCCGCCTACGGCTTCGGGTACCTCCAGGCGTGGGTCGCGCTGACGACCTGCCTCGCGGGGGCGACGAACCAGTGGCTCGACTTCACCCGGGTGGTGTTCATGCAGCGGAGGATCAACATCGCGATCTTCAACTTGGGGAACGTCGCGGTGTGGTGGGTGGGGCAGGGAGCGGACGCGGACAACAAAGCGAACAGAGACCGGCTCGTCTCGGAGACCGAGCAGTACATCCTCGAAGAAACGACGCTCGTCGGCAAGATGGTGCTCGGGTCGTCGCACGCGCACGCCCAGGCGGAGCCGGCGGAGAGCGAGGGGGAGCCGCAAAAGGCCGCGAAGGAGGCGGCGCACGCCCAAAAAGCGCAGCTCGCCTCGATCGGCAACCCGCACGGCCTCGAGCTCGAAGACCTCGCCGGCAACCGCCTGGCTGCCGCGCTGAAGAACCCGTTCGGCGCCGAGGCGAAGGCGATCTCCGGCACGCTGAAGAAGCTGCAGTCCCTCGGCCTCGCCCCGGACACCACCCGCCGCCTCCGCCCCGACCAGCCGGCACAGGGCGAATCTGCTGGGATCCCGCCGAAGGCGGGCGGTAAGCCTGCCGCCGGAGTGCCCGATCGGGTGTTCGTGGCGCCGGAGGCGTTTTACGCCGCGCAGCACGCCGACACGCGGGACAAGCTGCTGCGGGGGATGCTGCGGGCCAACGACGGGAGCAAGTACCTGAACCGATGGTCGATCCTCGCGGTGACCGCCACAGTCCCGGCTGTGCACCAGGCGGTGAAGGACCTCAGGACACGCGACTTGCTTGAGGTGGCGAAGGCGATCACCGTCGAGAAACTGTTCGCCGTGTTTCTGGACGACGAGCATTACGAGTCGACAACGCCACCTATTCACCTACGCAGGGCGGATCTCATCCCCGTGGGGTCGCCTGGCGTCAGTGTGTACTACGCGGAGGTGTTCCTCAGCGAAATGCAGGCCGTCGCGAAGACGGAGGGTTCACTCGCCCTGTCGGCGAACAGCCTGGTCAACATCGTCAAGGACCCCGCCGTCAAGGAGCTGTTCCGCCTGCTCCCCAGCGCCGCGAAGCTCCGCCTGCGCGACGCGGCGGACCACCTGTGGAACGCGTCGGGACCGGACGCTACCCACGCGGCCACCGTCGCCCTCCTCGACGACCTCGTCGACCTCATCGCGGACATCGACGTGGACGTGTTCCTCGAAAACCCGGAAATCCGCGTGACCGTCTGGTCGAGCCTGTCGCGGTTCCCGCAGGCAGCGTCGCAGGCGCAGCCGCTGTCGATCCCGAGGAATCAGCTGCTGATGCTCTTCCCCGCGCCGATTCGGTCGCGGATCGAGGCGCAGCCCCCGATGCAGATCCAGAAGTACGCGTACAAGCTGTGCCAGGGGACGCCGGCGGCGCGGAGCTTCCGGTTCCTGCACCACAAGTACGACGACCTCCTGAAGGCCCGCGCCGACGCGGAAGGCACAGACGAGTCGTCGCGCCCGGCGGCCCGCGGCCCGGCGAAGATATTCCACCCCGCCGGCGACTCCGCGCTGCGGGAGCGCCTCGTGCTCGCCGTCGGCACCATCGACCAAAACGCGGTCAACCGCATGTCCCGCGGGATGCTCATACGGAAGCTCCGGCTCTGCCCCGTGTACAACGACTCCGTCGACGCGGTCTTCCGGTCCCTTCGGGAGCAGGAGCTCCGGTTCTTCCTTTCCGCCGTGCAAGCCCGGCTGAGCGCAACGTACGCCTGCCGGCTCGTCGACCGCGCGGCGGACGACATCTTCACGTTCGACGCCCGTTCGATGCTCTCGTACCCCGACTGCGAGAAGCTGGTCAGTCGGATCAAAGAGTTCAGGATGGCGTCGTTCGAGGGGGGCGCCGCCGAAAAAGTGTCGTCCCTCTCGACCGCCGACGTGATGAAGGTGCTCGAGTTCAAGTCGCTGACGGAGGCGCTCGGCGCGCTCGCAAAAGAACAGCTGCACGAGCTCATCGAAAACTTGATCGCGCTGTCGAGCCGGTCGTACCCGGTGCAGGTCAGTCTTTTCTCTGCACAACCCACTTGCTATGATCATGTGACACGATTCGAAAGAATGAAAAGACACATCATGTGATCCCGTGCATGTACAGTTGAAAACCAGGGTGGGTCGTGTCCCTACGCGTACCAAGTGTCTGTGCTTTTATTACGACTGGTAACAGGGCCTATGGGGGGATTCTTTCATTATTAGGGGACATTTGAGTGGGATACACACGCAGTCTTTTTCCCTCCGCGGTTTTATTGTCGCAAACGAATCCGTGTGCAGCGGGCGGTGCCCACGGCACACGGCACCAAGCATTGAGTTCTTTTAAGTACATGAACCACATGGATTAGCATGCACTTTCTCGTTGGTCAGATTACTTCATGACGTCGTCACCTCGTCAAGATCGAGTACATGTGACTAGGTCTTCTTGTGTTTCCGACTGTGTTGGCGCGCTCAACATCGAGCAGGCATGCTCGGCTTTCACTTTCGAGGGCATCGGTGTGCCTGAGGAGGTCGGTCTCTTCTGTGAGCTGCTAGCCTTCGGTGCCTTCTTCTTCCTTCGGTGCATCCCGGTATCGGGCGTCGTCGCTTTTGTCTTCTTCCGCTTGCGGTCGGTGAGCGGGCTTCCCTTCGGCTGCTGAGAGTTCTCCTCTTCAGCGCTGGTCGTACGCCGGTTGCTGGCGTCGTCGGCGCGCTTACCCGCTGGCGTCACTCGCTGTCCCGGGCGGGAGAGGAGGGCCTCTTCCTGGCTTTGCGTCGTTCGGGGATTGCCGGCACGCTCGGCTTGTCGAGTTGGTGGTGGCCACGGCGGCAGCACGCCGCCGGCCTTCTTTGCGTCCGCGTCGGGAGCAAGAGGCACGCGCGCGGCAGGCATGATGCCACTGCGGCAGCATGCTGCCGCCGTCGAACAGTCACCGCACTTGGTCTTCTTGTGGTGCCGCACACCGCCACCGGTTGGCCGTCACTCGCGCTGTGGTGGTCGACACATCTCCACCGTGGGCACGTCTCTCCGGTTGAGTGCCCTGCCTCCCTGCCTATACCGCATTTCCCTTTGTGGTGGGACACGCACACGACAAACGTTCTCGTCTCTATCAGCGTCCGGGATGTGGACGGGGTCTGGTCGAGACCGCGGCGGGGCTGGTGGGATCCACCTCGCCGCTTTCTCGGCCGTTCCGTCCAGGTACGTTGGAACCTGTGTCAACACATTGCTCCTTTCACCTGTTCTTCGAGCACCGTCCCGTGCGCGCCTCACGGAAGCGCGGCCTGGGCCGCATCCCCGTCACCCCAGGATGCTCATGAACGACAGCGACGCCGTCGGACATACGTTCTCCCCTCGCATGCAACTCCCCAGTCCTTGCACCGCCAGCTGTCGAGCGCGCTGACCATGCAACGCATGACGTTCCCCCGTTCTCTCACCCCCTTTGCTCTCACTCAGCGGTATGTTCAGGCCCGAGAAGAGCTCAAAGTCCACCGCGAGTTCCAGCATCGACACCTGCCCGTTCTCTGTCCACTCCATGTCAGACAACCACGCTACCAGTGCATAGAACCTCCGTAATCCCCAGGCCTTGTTCCTCTCCCACGCCCAGGCGGGGGCAATCCGCGCAACTGGAAATCGAACTTCTCAGCGCGCATCGCCTCCGCTCGCGACCAGGGGGTCGTGGGGTTCCTCGCCACCCAGTTACATGCCTCGTTCCGCCAAGATTTCTGCCATCATCTCCTGGAGTCGCCTCGTATAGTGGACGCTCTCGGGCACTGCCACCGTGTTCCAGTGTGCATTCAGTTCGATCGGCCGCCATCAACTCGGCGTGTGCTTCCCGTTGTAAGATGCGAGAATACGCGCTACAGTCCCAAAAGATGTGCCGCTCGTCTTCGGTCGCGTTGCTCACACAGTTTGGGGCCGCGGGTGCTTCTTCCTTGCCAGCTGCCGGCTTCGCTCTCGGAACTTTCCCATTCCACTGTCTGTGTTTACTTCGAACGGCTTCACCTGCCGTATGGTGAGCGTTGTTTTGCCTTTCCGGCTGATGACTTCGGTGGGGCTGCGCCGCGTTCACTACCACGCTGGTCTGGCCTCCGGTAGTGAACGCCTTCGTTACTCCGCATTCCCCTTGAGGGCCGCACTGACTTCCTCGGGGTGTTCTTGCCGGGCACCTTTGATCAGGTACCGGTGCTCTGGCGGTCCCTCCCGTGCGGGGGCAAGTTTGCCCGCTAGCGCCGCGGCGAGCGCTTCACGGCCTTCGTTGGTGGAGCATCGGATCCCATACCTGAATCTCGCCGGCGCGATACCTGCAGCCCCAAGTCGCTCCGCCTCCTTCAGCGCCTCTTCGAGGATCACCGCCGTGTCCAGGCATACCACCGGCTGCCTCTCGTTGCCATCCACGAAGGCGGGGGCGGACCAGAAGACGTTTCCACGACCGCTTCCTTCCAGCAGTGCTGCCACCTCCCCTTGCCGGACTCGTGTGCTTGTCACGGTGCATCCGGTGGTGGAACCGGTGTCGCGCCTCTGTCGCCACGTCCGCCTTCTTCGCTGCGTCGTTCTCCCTTCCCGGTGCTTCACGGTTTCCACCTTGTGTCCTGTGCAGGACGGTCGCGATGACCACCCTCGTCGCCGGCGGTGCGTCTACCTCGAGCACCTTCACGTTCCTCTCGACCTCGCCTCTCCGCCGCGTCACGTACATCTCGCGTTCTGTCCCGTCAAAGCCGATACGGCGTAGGCCTTCCGTACCAAATGCGAGGCCAACACGTTCTTCGCCGTTTGTTCGTTGTTCGTGTAGCATAGTAGCTGCATACCCTTCTGCCCCCATCACTTCCGGTGCCACGACTGGGACCCTCCATATCGCTCTTTCCTCAGAGGTTGCTATTTTCTACTAGCTAACAAGTAAAAGAATAAAACAAAACTGGTGTGGTCGGTGGGCCAGTTCCCCGTAGTTCCCCCGTAGTTCAACCAGGGGTGTCGTTTTTTTTTTTTTTTTTTTTTTTTTCTTTTTTTGCTTTTTCAGTTTTTGCTGAGTACTTCAGGGCTGTGATTCTTGATCTTGGTGAGCACTTCCTAGCGACTTTGCACCTTTCTGTCACACAATGTGGACAATTTGATGATACTTGGCCCACGAAGGTCGGAAAGCCAAGGGGATGAAGAAGAAGACACTGCGTAAAAACAAAATAAAACGACCAAAAAACAAGACGGCACACGTCCTCCGGAAATTGGAAAGCGAAATTTGTGGGATCTCGACGGTCAAACGGTTCCAACATCTTGATGAAATAACCCAGTCTGCAAACCTGTAACGTTCCTGCGCTACATCTCTCCTCGCTGCTTTCACTATCCTCGCTATTAGCTGTCTCGAAGCGCACCTTTTTCAGGGGGGGCTCGTCTTCTTGGGGTTGCTTCTTTCGCTGCCGGGAGGGAGACCTCGGACGCGGCAAAGCCTCGGGTTCTTCGGTTTTTGCATCCTTCTGTTCCAGGTCATGGAGCAACTTGCCAGCAACAACATTAGCCCGGAATCGCATGCTTCGGGCAAGGGCGTGCTGTTATCGCTCGTCAAGAAGCAACTTCTCATCAGCTTCCTGACATGCAGACACAAGCTTGTTTTTGCTCCAGTTTTGGCAGGACTTGATACCTCGCCGTTCAGCTTGCTGCCAAAGCGCATCCTTTCGCCAATGACTGTCTGCATCGAATCGCCAAGGAATCCTGATGATTGATGAAGTCATTGCGTTCTGCCTGCCACTTTTTCCTGTCGTCATGAGAAACTTGCTTCGCCTTGTAGTGGGTCAACTTCAGCAAACCGCATCGGTCTTTCCTCGCCTGGATAGTTTCTATCCTTTGCGCAGCATATTGCTGAATTGTCTTTGGGTAGGGCTGGTGAATGCTCAGGTGAGCGTTGGTGCTCGATAGCTTTGCCCTGATGCATTCATCGCGGAATCCAACGGTGCCCTCTATGAGACTCGGTCCTAGCTTTACGGGTCTTGGGGTATCCGCTGTTGCCTTGCTGTACATGGTCAGCTCTGCAACAATGCCGCAGGCAAACCTGTGGGCAACAGAAGACAGGAAAGCCGAATCTGTTGCCTCGTCTATGGGTTTAATGGTTGGCATCTGCACGCCGGGACCTCCGTAATAGCTCGCAATAGAGCCAGCCGCGTGTAAGTGGGCTTTCATACGCCGAATGAACTGCTGAACGGAGTTCCGCTGGCACACAAACTTTACTTCCGGGGCCTTCGTAGGAAATGTCACACCTCGTCTCGCTTTTTCCATCCACAGCGGATTCCCGAAAATGTCCTTTCCAGTTCGAATTCTTGTGAAATAGAGACCCAGGGTAGCCATCAAATCGCTGGCAAAGCCGGCAGTAAAGTCGTCGTCGAGTACTTCTTCACCAGCGTACTGCCAGATTCGCCTCAACGCCGGATATGCAATGATCTCAAATGCTAAACCTATTCGACGGAAGCGCTCCTGGGTACCACAAGGAGTCAGGTACATGACGATATTCTTCTTTTGTTTCGAATACTCTGTCGTTTCATCAAAGCTGCCGAGGAAGTCCAAGTACCATCCCAATACGGTCTTCTGATCAACGGTGCATGATAGAGACCACGCGGCTGCCCTCCGGGCCGCCCTGTTCCCGCAGCCATACAGCAAATGCAGGTGAAGATGCCACGTCGTTCGCTGCTGCACACAGGAACGTCATCTCCTTCCCAATCTTGAGCTCGGTCACAACCCTGCTCATCGTCCGATGCAACCTGTGCACTGGTTCGTATACCCGGGGTTGTTTGAGGCCCCCCACACCTGCTCCGCGGTCCGTAAACATACAGCAGAAGCGGTCTTGCTCGAAAAAGGCATCAGGGCCGAGAACGCCAAGCCCTCGAAGTTCTTGCGTGAGAGACGAGAAGTAGCAACAGATTTCTGTCACTGCGTCTTCCACCATGCTGCCATCGTGCACGGTTGAAAGGCACGCCTTCAGGAAATGGTGCCTTTGTGATGTTCCTTGCATCCAAGTTGCTGTCAAGTGGATTGCATGCCAATTCTCGTTAACAGGTGTGCTATCGTGCTGCAAGGCGACATCCTTGTCTTCGATGGCACACAAAAACGAGATATCACGCGCAACCAGGTTGCTCTGCCATGCTCGCTCAACCCTGAAACGACTCACTTTACTCGTTGGATACTGAGGAGTACCCGGGGTATGCGTCGGATCTTGACATCTTCCGCCATCAGGCTGTCTACGATACCTCGCAGTTCTCCGTCGGCCAGGCCTCCGCCGTCCGTCACCACAGCGCGATTCTTGTCGAGGACTGGTACAAGCACGCAATGGCCGCAACTGAGCTTCCACAAGTCCTCCTTGAGAACAACAGGACAGTCGGCCAGACAAACTGTTGAAGGGGGGCCGGTAGCGAGGCGCACATATGTCCCAGCAAGCGCGTAGCCAACCGACTTCGCAAGTCCTACGATAGCGTTCCAGTCAGCATTCTCGACGAGAAAACCTTCATGGCGCATTCCACACGGCTTCACGAAAGTAACGTCAATCTTCATCTCCCCGTTGTTCCAGGCTTTCCTGACTCGCTCTCGTTCCTTTTCCTGCAACAAACCCCTGCATTGGTTTTGAACACACCGACATTACAAACGTTAATTTCTCTTCGTCAGCTAGTCGAATACCCGAGTTGCCGCCGGATAGACAGGCCGTCGCTTCCAATGGACATCCAGAACAAAAGAGAATTGAGACAACAAAAAACTATAATTGATCGTCGGGAACCCACAAAAAAAGGAATGCCTTTACGATCGAGGTTATCACCAGAAAGCTAGATTTTTGCCTCTTTGCGCGGGTTCGCGACCTCTGCTTCCTCGTCTGCCTTTCGCTTGAAATGGAGGTTCAACTTCTTTTCGACGACCTTTTGTAGTCCCGCGTCGTTGAGCACTTCCGTCTCGTCGTCGCGCTCCTTATATAAACCAGCGACGTGCGACACCGGTAGCCCCCCTAAGGAAAGGACCGTCTTTCTTTTCTGCAAGCTGGTTTCCGCATTCCAGCAGGTGCGGCCGTATAGTGGACTCGTGGAACGTTTGCAGCGAGCCGTTAGTCATAACGTCGGCGTTGTACTTCAAGTCTTCGTCCTTCAGGTCGATGTTGTCGCATTCTTCGGTCTCGCTGTTGTCGTTCTCCTCACGCTCTTCCGTCGTGCGGACTTGGAGATATTTCGTAAAGCGCTGTAGCCTCAACGAAATGCGACCCCAATACGATGCAGTCGCCTTACAGGTGACTTTTGCATCCGGAATCTCAAGCGAGCTCGAACTCTAAATGAAGCGCAAATCATCTCTCTCGTAAAATGATCGTTTCCATTGAACTGGCTACAAAAGAAATTACCCCAATAAAGGCACGAAATAAAATTCAAAAGCGTAAAATGCAATTCTGTATCGGCATTACGTTTCACTAGCAGATGTTAGAACACAGAGAAGCATTTCATAAAGCTGTCTAGCTTTATTATGCAATGCTTCTCTGCTAAATTTAATCGCGCCGGTTTGAAGACCCCTGGCGCCCCTGTCCACCAACACCCCCAAAAAGCCCCAACCCTTTAACTAACTCCAAAGCCCCCGCAGTCTGAGGAAAACATGAGACCTATGCCCCTCAAGTACCACCAAAAAAAAAAAGGACACCCCAAGGCCAGTTCCCCGTAGTTCCCCCGTACCCCATGGCTATACCGATCACACCAAAAACTACGCATTTCTTTTTAGAGTTATACATACATGTACCATACTATGCAGTCCGCCGCATTCCGCCCGACTTACACGGACTAAAAATACTCCCACACGGACTTACACGGAATCGGGGTGAGTCCGTCTGGGGTGCGGGTGGGGTGCGGGTGAACGTTTTCCAATGAAAATACTCAGTATCCTTAGTATTGCTTCGTATTCTTAGTATTTCTATTCTTGCACATAACAGTCGTTGCGAACTTGGTCATTGCGGTTGCGGAGACCAGCAGCAAGAACACAGGAAACAAACACACAACTTCGAAGGGGGGGGGGCATAGATGGAAACATAAAACCCAAAACCCAAGGCCACCAGACACCTAGTATTTGGTGGCCAGCCACTACTGGGCGGCTGGTCCTTTTTCCCGATCGAATATACACACCTCCGAATCTAAACGGGCGAAGCCCGGCTTTTCTTTGCACCAATCCTTCCAAAAAAGAGGGGGGGATCCGGGGGGCACCGCCCCCCGGCCGAACGGTACGGTACAGCGACACAGATCGTGCGGTGAAAAACCTCAAGCTTCACGGATTTTCAAGGGAATCTGTGAAGCTTTACGAACCTTCTCACACTCGTATTTCTTAGTTTCGAGTCCCCCACCAACGAGACCTGTAACCGAGTTTAACTAGTGCGTAACCAGTCTGTACCCACTGTAACCACTTGTAACCGGGTGTAACCAGTCTGTAACCGGGATGTAACCGCTGTAACCACTTGTAACCAGCATGTAACCACTGTAACCGAGTGTAACCAGTCTGTAACCGGGATGTAACCGCTGTAACCACTTGTAACCAGCATGTAACCACTGTAACCGGGTGTAACCAGTCTGTAACCGGGATGTAACCGCTGTAACCACTTGTAACCAGCATGTAACCACTGTAACCGAGTGTAACTAGTCTGTAACCGGGATGTAACCGCTGTAACCACTTGTAACCAGCATGTAACCACTGTAACCGAGTGTAACCAGTCTGTAACCGGGATGTAACCGCTGTAACCACTTGTAACCAGCATGTAACCACTGTAACCGAGTGTAACCAGTCTGTAACCGGGATGTAACCGCTGTAACCACTTGTAACCAGCATGTAACCACTGTAACCGAGTGTAACCAGTCTGTAACCGGGATGTAACCGCTGTAACCACTTGTAACCAGCATGTAACCACTGTAACCGAGTGTAACCAGTCTGTAACCGGGATGTAACCGCTGTAACCACTTGTAACCAGCATGTAACCACTGTAACCGAGTGTAACCAGTCTGTAACCGGGATGTAACCGCTGTAACCACTTGTAACCAGCATGTAACCACTGTAACCGAGTGTAACCAGTCTGTAACCGGGATGTAACCGCTGTAACCACTTGTAACCAGCATGTAACCACTGTAACCAGTGTAACCAGTCTGTAACCGGGATGTAACCGCTGTAACCACTTGTAACCAGCATGTAACCGCTGTAACCGAGTGTAACCAGTCTGTAACCGGGATGTAACCGCTGTAACCACTTGTAACCAGCATGTAACCACTGTAACCGGGTGTAACCAGTCTGTAACCGGGATGTAACCGCTGTAACCACTTGTAACCAGCATGTAACCACTGTAACCGAGTGTAACCAGTCTGTAACCGGGATGTAACCGCTGTAACCACTTGTAACCAGCATGTAACCACTGTAACCGGGTGTAACCAGTCTGTAACCGGGATGTAACCGCTGTAACCACTTGTAACCAGCATGTAACCACTGTAACCGAGTGTAACCAGTCTGTAACCGGGATGTAACCGCTGTAACCACTTGTAACCAGCATGTAACCACTGTAACCGAGTGTAACCAGTCTGTAACCGGGATGTAACCGCTGTAACCACTTGTAACCAGCATGTAACCGCTGTAACCGAGTGTAACCAGTCTGTAACCGCTGTAACCACTTGTAACCAGCATGTAACCACTGTAACCGGGTGTACCCAGTCTGTAACCGGGATGTAACCGCTGTAACCACTTGTAACCAGCATGTAACCACTGTAACCGAGTGTAACCAGTCTGTAACCGGGATGTAACCGCTGTAACCACTTGTAACCAGCATGTGACCACTGTAACCGGGTGTAACGAGTCTGTAACAATGTATCAACATGCAGCGGCGCGGCCTTCTCCTCGTCCGTCTTGGGCAAGCGCGTCTTTTTCCCCCGCTTGAACAGCGAGTGCTGCTGCCGGACAAACCGACCCAGGTCCAACGGGTCCCTGTTCCTCACAGAAACACAGTGACCTCCGCCGTTCTTAGCACGCGCGCCAGCGCCACCACGTTGTTTGCGTACCGCACCGTCATCTGCGCCACGGTCGGGTCCACCTCGTTCTTGTGCTTGGCCACCCTGGATATCAGGTGCTCTGGGAACGGAGCTCCTAGGGACTTGGCCTCCAGCAGGTGGTCGACTGCCCCCCTCTTGATGCTGTGTGCCGAGTATCGGCACATCCGAAGCTCGCCCGCCCACATTCTCGCGAGCTGCGCTGTCGACACCGACGTCAATTGGCGGAAGTCCCCCGCGCCTCGTACGAGCATCGCGATCACGTTCGTCAACGGCCCGCAGATAACCACCAACTTGCTCACACAAAACGGGTTCCTGGTACGACCCTTCGGCCGCACTCCCCAGTCGACTATGACTTCGTCGTCCGTCACCAGAACAAAGTCTCTCCGCGTCAGCATGCACACATCGGCCCAACGCGACGCCGTCTTCCACGCGACGAGTGTCGCCAAACGAACGTGCGACACCTGGTCCATCGCCCATGAAAGGAGCGTGTCGCGCGGAATCGACTCCGCCTGCGACAGCGGGATAGCTGCACCAGCACCACGGAGAGCAGACGCCAACGTTTTCAACGGCTGGCTGTTCACCCCCAAATGGCCAAAAACCGCCGCCAGCAACCGGGAGTACGCCAGCATACCCTGGGGTTCCACCGAAGTAGCCATCACGAACAGGACAGCCGTATCCGGGTTGAGGCCCATACCTTGCGCACTGGTCCACGCCTGGAATCGTCTCCACAAATTGCGTCGATCGTCCACCGTCGATTCCGCCCAAGCACGACCCACCACCTGGTGCAATCGGTCGCGTGCTTCCGACACCGTCACGTCTCTCTCTCTGTGCCTCGAAGCAAGAGTCCGCGTGACCGCCACGCCCGTCTTCGATGCCACTAAATCGAGAACCGCTTGGCCGACGATCGACGCCGCGCGCGACTGCTGTGTGAGAAGCCCTGCCTCCCCGGCTGAGAATCCGCGAAATGGCGAAGAGTTGGTTCTCGCGCTCCTTGGTGAAGGGGCGAGAGCCTGAATTGATTGTGCGCCGGGGATCACGCTCCTGACGGCTGCTAGGACTGACTCGGTCTCCTCCTCGAGAGAGACCCTTCGAAACCCGGGAAGAGGGAGGATGCCGGACGCGAGGATCGACCGACGGAGAACTGGCTGCGCGTCCGGAAACGCGCGATGGGAAGATGTCGCGGTTGGGGTTTGAAAATTGATCGGGGAGGGAATGGGATGGATAACTGGCCCCGCGGGTAACGTCCCGTCTGTCTGCCGGAAGGACGCCAGTCACTTTCCCCCGGGCATACCGTTTCCCCGTGCATAAGACCAGTTCTTGCCACCCTTTCCACCCTTGTACCTCCTCGGGGCGGCGTCCCACTTTGCCGTGCGGCTCCGCTCCTTCTCCATGTCACCCTTGACCTTCGCCATCGTCCGATCAAGAACGTCCTCGGCCGCGGTCTCCATCTCCCGCAGCATCCTGCCGCGGGGCACCTTCTCGACGCACCACCCGTGGTGCAGGCGGACTTCCAACAAAAGCTCGTTCCCGAGCCGCACCAACTCCTCGTTCGCCGTCCAACCCGCTGAACCGGCGGCTACGCCCAAGATCCACGTCCTGAGCCTCTCGAAGGCACCTTTCAGCGCTGCCCCTCCCGGCGCTGAGACGTTGCCCGCCACGTACTCTGACTGCAAGTCACGGACCAGGCCGTGCGGATCGGCCGCCGCAATCTCCGACCATTCGCGAACGTCTTTGAGGCTGTACCGAGCCGGGTACCCGACCTGCGGCCCCGGTCCGTCAACCCCCGCCGGAATCCCAAGCTGGGCCTGCAGCGTCGCGATCGCCACCTTCTGCTGTTCCACGACGCTACACACCTGCTGTAGCATGGCAGAGAGACTGGCTACCCGCGGGTCCTCAGCCTGCGGCTGCGGCTGCGACGTCGATTGCTGTTCCTGTGGGCGCGGCTGCTGCTGTTGCAACGACCCTTCCAGCTGCGGCGGTGGAACGCCCTTCGCCGCCAAGCACCTTCTCCCGAGCAAGTTGCAGGCGCTTCTCGTCTTCATCTTCGACCATCATCAAAATGGCAAGACCTCTCTGCAGGTCCAAGCCGACAACTTCGGCCGCAGTCGCCCCCAGCGACTCCCTCAACACTGCAATCACCGACTCTGTCACGCCGACGTCGCAAGACCCGAAGATCGAGGCGCAGAACGCCTCCATCTGGCGCACCCGGAAGGTGCGCTTCGTTGGTGCCTCGTCCAAGAAACACCTCGACCACGCCTCTTTCAGGGCCATCGGAAACCGATACTGCCACCTTTCAACATTCGGCAGTGGGGAACGGCTTTGTGCCATAGTAACTTAATTTTAGACTTTGTGTTGCTAAAACCCCAATGACCTGCTGTTTGGTCGTTACGCTGAAACATTCCCACAATGAATCGTAAAATTTGGCTGGTTACATTGAGGGTACACTGTTTTTCCGTCAAATTTGGCTGGTTACATTGAGGTTACACTGTTTTTCAGGCAAAGTAGGCTGGTTACATTGAGGTTACACTGTTTTTGACTCGGATTCTGCTGGTTACATTGAGGGTACACTGTTTTTCAGTCAAATTAGGCTGGTTACATTGAGGTTACGCTGTTTTTCAGTCAAGTTTGAATGTTTTTCTCTCAAATTTGGCTGATTACATTGAGGTTACACTGTTTTTGACTCGGATTCTGCGGGTTACATTGAGGTTGCACTGTTTTTCAGTCAAATTTGGCTGGTTACATTGAGGTTACACTGTTTTTCAGTCAAATTTGGCTGGTTACATTGAGGTTACACTGTTTTTCAGTAAAATTTGAATGTTTTTCAGTCGAATTCGGCCGGTTACATTGAGGGTGCACTGTTTTTCAGTCAAATTTGGCTGGGTACATTGAGGGCACACTGTTCTTCAGTCAAATGAGGCTCGTTACATTGAGGTTACACTGTTTTTCAGTCAAATTTGGCTGGTTACATCGAGGTTACACTGTTTTTCAGTAAAATTTGAATGTTTTTCAGTCGAATTCGGCCGGTTACATTGAGGGGTACACTGGTTTTCTGTCAAATTTGGCTGATTACATTGAGGGTGCACTGTTTTTCAGTCAAATTTGGCTGGTTACATTGAGGGCACACTGTTTTTCAGTCAAATTAGGCTGGTTACATTGAGGTTACACTGTTTTTCAGTCGGATTCTGCTGGCTACATTGAGGTTACACTGTTTTTCAGTCAAATTTGGCTGGGTACATTGAGGCCAGTTGCGTTTCCGCGTTGGTGTTGTTGCTTCGCTTTTGGACTCCTTCTTCGACTTTGCACGGTCCCAACGTCCTGGTCTGCCCTTGGCACGTCTTGCGCTCAGTCTGCGCAGTTCGTCTCTCCTGCTTGACTTCATGCTTCCATCGAGCCTGCTTGCGCTCCCATCCCGACGGGTATTGCGTCTGCGGTCGAAAACTGCCATTCAGTGTTGCAGCTTTGCGGAGCTCCGGCTCGCACCTTGTCGCCGGCCTTCTTCGCCGTCTGCTCTTGTGCGGCGGCTTCGTAGGCGCGCATCACAGCTTCAAACGGCTGGTTTGCTATTTGTGGTCTCTTGTTGAGTCTGGCCATGTTCCCGCCTCCGAGAGACGTCAGGACGTTGACTTGCATCTCAAGCGCCGGGTGCATCGGCGTCTGCACGATACTCGTCAGCCGTCGCATCGCGCTCTTCATCGCGTACGATTTCGAGGTCGCCGAGTCCCGATACTCGGCTGTCGCTCGTCTCTGAACCTCATCCATCGCGCGATTCGAAAGAGCATCGGCGTCGATATTCTGCTCGCGCGGCACGTGCTCCAACTTGATGTCGGTGCCTTTCTGCCGCAGTTCCGCCACCTCTGCCTGCGCCCTCGTCTTGTTCGGTCGCCGAGCTTCGGAACAGCGCGCGTTTCCTGTCATCTGGTCAACGACAACTCCGCTGTCCCCCCGAACAACCAGCTCTCCGCTCAGCCCTGGCTGGTCCGCCAACGCAGCTACCTCATCGCCTGGGCAGCAGCCGAAAGCTCAAAGCACCCCTTCCGCGGGTGCTCGATCACAAGTTGCCCCGGCTGCCAAAGCATCTACCGCGTCGCAGCCCATCGCCACCCTAAGAAGCACCCCTTCCGCGGGTGCTCGTTCACGAGTTACCCCAGCCGCCAACGCAGCTACGTCGTCGCCTGCCATCACTGCTCAATCAAGACCTGCCCCTTCTCGGCCAAGAGGGTCCATATCAGCCTCTGCAGCGCCGTCTGCCGTAGCAGCTCCATAGCAGCCTGCATCTGCTTCGCCTACTCTGCTCCCTGTTGTTACGGCTTCAGCGAAATTTCATTTTTTTGGTAAAAACAAAGACGGCTTGCTTGCTAGGACTTTTCACTTTGGTTCTCACCCTGACCTGGAACTGGGGAAAACTGAAAGCACAGCTTCGGAGTTTCTTTCCTTGTCTTGCCATTCGGGACGTTGTCCGCAAGCATACTCTGCGTCTGATGATAGATAATGTTGAATATTCCGGCTATCCCATACGAGTTGAAGGTTCGGAGGGGTAACTTGCGGGGAATGATTGTATTTTGATATTCCCGCAAATATATGCCACATACTGTAATATATTGTATAGTCCGAGACTAGAGGTATGCTAATAGCTCTATCGAGCCAACCCCACTTTTTAGGGGGTCTGCGGGCGAAGCCCGGGGGCACTTTTTTATAGTGTCGTTTCGTAAAGGGTCTCCTTAGGAAGTTTTCCCCCCTTGGAACTGGTACCGTAATGGCAGAGTGAACGGTGCACGTCTTCGGGGCTTGAAGACCCCGGTTCGAACCCGGCCGAGGACACTTTTCCGGTCGATAATGATTTTTCGGGGTTTGTTGGTTTTCAGGTCTAATGTGCCCTTTACTTTAACTGCTGCCTCTAGTCTCGCTGGGCGCCGGTCTTTACCGGCGCAAATGTACTTTTCGGGACAACCACTAGAAGCACTGGGTTTCCGAAGATCAACGCGAAAAAACGCCGAAGGCGTACCTTGGCGTACCGTACCGTCCGGCCGGGGGGCTTGGCCCCCCGGACCCCCCATTCTTCAAACTTTCACAAAATCCGTGAGGTGGGCCTCGAATTCTTCTACGTACAAACGCTGGTGTCCTGGACAAGCCACCCCCCCCAGGAAAACATAAAACCCAAAACCCAGACGGGCCAGATTCAGTTTCCACCCCTGGGGGGGGGGGAATGGAAAGGCCTAAGGGCTCGAAAAACAAGGCGAAGGCCGGCAAGTCTGAACCGTCCAACAAGAAGAGAAGGGTGACAATGAGCCAGGCCATGCAGGATGCGGAGTCCAGCAGCGAAGCACCGACTAGCGAAGCACCGAACAGTGAAGCACCGACCAGCGATTCCGAAGGTGGCTCGTCCGTCCCGATGTCGGTCTCGTCGGTTCTTGGTCCGCTCTTTGAGGCAGTCGAGGCAGCCTCACAGGCTGACGATGCAGGTTCACAGACAGAAGATGCAGGTTCACAGGCCGGCGGGTCAGCCTCACAGGCTGGTACGCCAGCCTCGCAGACAAAGGTGGTCAAAAGACCGTCTAAGCTGCAGCTCCGAAAGGGGCTGGCGAAGGGCGCAGCGAAGGTTGCAGTGGCCGGCAGCAAACGCCACAATCTGCTGATTACAGCCGTAAAAAGGATGAACAAGCTCACAGACGCAGAAAAGGAAGGCTTGGAGCTCAGGAAGGTGAAGGACCTCCCTTCATCTTGGAAGTCGTTAGCACTCAGAGACCCCAACGTCACGTTGCAGGAAGAAGTGATCTGGTGCGGTTCATGCCAAAAGAAAATCAACTACCTCGACAGCACCACGTGCAAGAAGCATCACACCTACGAAGAACACAAGAAGAGGCACACACTTCTGGTGGCACAAAAAAAGGCTGGCGCGGTTGTTGTGGACGTTGACGCCGGTACCGCAAACGTCACTGAAAAGGGGACCGCCGTACAGGACTTCACGAGGTTGGTTGCGATGGCCGGCATGAAGGCAGGGGCAGTGGCTTGCATGCGTGTCTTTTTCAGAAAGCATGTCTCCCCGGCAATTCCCCACACGAGGACGCTCATGGATATGAGTCGGGGGTGCGATGCGAAGACGCAGATGCAGAAGGATCTAATAGAGACGATCGGGACATCGTTTGGCATTGGGTTTGATGGATCCATCATCGACGAGCTCAAGGAGCAGGCATTGGCAGTGGTCGCATACGACAAGGGACGAGCATACTTGCTGGGACTTCGCGTTGGAGAGGACGGTGAAGCCTTGGACACAACCTCTCAGTCGGAGTTTGTTGCCAACGTCCTCAAGGACTACGGGATCAAGATACCCAACGTCGCTTACATCGTCGTTGACAAGGCGTCGACGAACGTGGTCGCCCTTCAGGACTGGGAGGGCATTGTGATATACTGCTTCGGTCACCATCTGAAAAATGCCATCAAGCCGTGGTTCAAGCTGAGTCACCCGAACGCCCACGACACACTGCGTCTCTTCAGCAACGCTTTCTACAAAGCACCCACGCGTGAGGTTCGGTGGGTGCAGGCGCAGAAGGCAGTCGTGACCCATGATGTCGATGCAGCCGCTACAGAAGACGAGATTCCGATCGCCCAAAAGCTGACTGCCCTGCTGTCGTTGCACGAGGATGGCGAAGACGTCGAAGCTGACATCCTTGAGTGTCTTGGTGAAGGAGATGGAGACATGTTGGAGCGTGCAAAGGAGAGGTTGACGCAAGCTCAAAATGAGAACGTGCCAGTGGACTTGACACCAGAACCACAACGCGAGCAGCGTCCCAGCCCGGAATACCATTCCAGCATTTCTTGAGAAAGAACTGAAAAGGAACACCAAACCCGAGAGTATCCAACTACTTGCGGGGAAGTTCAGCGATGCAGACGTCACAGAAACGTGTGCAGCTCTTGCAACGGCCTCGTTGTCCGGCAGGCGCTTCGATGATCCTGTGGCGTCGGGACTGTTCACCTCTTGGCGGGTTCAAAGGATTGCCTCCCGTCGTTGCGCTTCTTGCCGCGCATCGGTCGCGCGCCTCGATGTTCACGACTTCGCCTTCCTTTTCGCCAACGCGCCCCTTGATGTGGCGGCTCCTTCGCTTCGATGTGCGCTGTTCACTTTTTGCCCCGCACCCTGGCCGCAGCCCAGCCAAAGTGGTCGACCAGGCGCTCTTACGCACCTACCCGCCCCTTCAACATCTAGCGCACGTGTCATTTTTTGTTTTTTACTAGCGCACAATTTTAGTAGTCCCACTAGCCATACTTGTTGCTTGACAAATGATTACCACAACCACTGGCGACGTCATCGATTAGTGCAACGTGTTTTTCGGATCCGGACGGAGGAACAATAATTAGCAAAGCCCTGCGGGGGTAAGCAAGGAAAGACCAGTTGTACTTCAGCCACGCCAGGAAGCCAAGCTAGCTGACTAGTCAGCGCTGGCATCAGCATGTCACTTGTTGGGAACACTCCTTCCCCTACCTTGGGAGCCATACACTCCCCTGTTTACCGTTTTCTATTTTTGCATTCCTTTCCTAGACGACATCTTCCTCGAAGAAGACTTGATGCTAGCATCAACCATGCATGAGAGGCAGTGCTCTGCCTAAGCATTAAACTAAGATTTCCCCCCCGTCGCAGGTGTTCAAAAAGCTTCGCATCGAGATCCCCGCTCTGACCCAAGCGCCGTTGTCCAACGCCGCTCAAAACTGGGACCCGGAATTCGTTGACAACCTTGTCTGGGCGGTCAGTTCGCTCAAGCCGAACATTCTCGACGACTTGTCCGTGTCAACATCGCCCGACGACATCATCGGCGCAGTTTCGAACTTCGACGAAACTGTAGAAGGCCTGCGCGATCTCCGCGACGAGGCTCGGGCCGCCGGAATGCCGGAAGCCCGCATCGCGAGGACGCTGTTCGGCCTTTTTTGCGCAATCGAGCGCTGCGGGGGCGAGCGAACGCTGGCCCTCGCGTTCGAAAACGCGTCCGTGTCCCTGAGCGTCGAAGGCTTCACCTCGGCTTGCGAGGTCGTGCAGACGCTGTTCGACGCGCCCGACCGCAGGGCCGGCTTCGCGCGATTGCTGATGAAGCTGCCCGATCTCGAGCTCCACCGCATCGCGTACGGCTCGAATGACACACCGAGGACAGCGAAGGAGATCATAGGCATGCTCGTGGCCGCCGACGAGGGCGGCGAGCATGTCGACGTGACGTCGAAGTTCGCCGAGATGCTTCCGGGTGCGTTTGTGCAGTGCTTCGCGCACCTCGTCATCGAGCTCACCGTTGAGGCCGCCATTCGGATCTTCTACGAGCTCTGCGGCGCGTTGACGATGTTTGACCTGCGCGACGTGCTGTCCGGGTACAGCAGCCGGCGGCGCATCGTCTTCCTCGTGTACGACGTATGCTTCGCCACGGAAACCGACCTCGTGAACCCGTTTGACACCATCTCGTCGGACAGCGTGCCGCTGCTCGAAAACTGGCTCGGGCGACCGATCGGCACCTTCCGCGTCAGCCACCCCGTCCAAGCAAAGTCGGCGCAGCGCAGGTGCCACGCCTCCGGCCAGTGGCGGCTCGGATTCTTGAAAACGGCGCTCGAAGTCGACGGCGGCGACGGCATCTACAGCGGGCTGCTCTCCCAGCTGAGCACGCTGACCGAGGTCCAGCTGAAGGTTCTCGTCGAGGAGCTGGTCATCCTGCTGTCCGACACGATAACCGGGCGTGTGCTGCTGCGGTATCTGGACTCGGCGAAGCGGCAGTGCGAGACGAAGGCGGCTTGGGAGACGTGGATCGCGCTGAACGACACGATCGATCTCCTGCGGCTCCGCTGCAAGGTCTCCCCCGCGGTGGTGAGGCAGCAGCTGGACAACTACGACGCGGATGCCTTCTCGGGGAGAACGAAGGAGAGCCAGAACAAGGCGCTTTCCAACCTGATCGACGACGGGGCGCGGTCGTACCTGTTCTACATGTCCCCACGCGACCTGCGGATCACAGTGTTCACGTACCTCAAAGCCTTCGGCCCGGTCACCCGGAAAAAGTTCATCAAGGTCACGCGCGAGCGGCACCAGAGCAGCTGGACAACTCTCGTCTCGGCGTACCAAAGCGCACCGCCAGCGACCGCTCTCGCCCGCCTCGTCATGTCCGTCAAAAACGCCGCCCTCCAACCCGCGGAGAAGGAAGAGCCAACGAACAAGCACACAGCCCTCACCTGACTTCGCCTTCTGCCTTCAGTCCGCAGTTGCGCGTTTCAGCTGTTTCCAGAGTCAATCCCCTCCCAACAATAAATCAGCCGGTATTTACGGATGCTCCGCATGTAAAAGAACAAGCAACTCCTGAAGACGTTGCGCACATCGCGTACCCGTGTCAGGTAGCGTTGAGGCTTACCATACCAACCCAGTTCCCGCGAAGCGATTCGCGGTCAGTTTCGCACCTCGTGTTCCCAAGCTCCCTGGAAAAGGAGCATTCGTCGCCGGCGAGAACGGACTGTGCCATGCACACTTCTGCGCAACGAAAGCGCGGATCGGAACGCTTTCAGTGATCCACACCGTTTCATAAAACCCGGTAAGAACCCGGCAAACCTTGAAACCGATCTTCAGGCTTTCCCCGGCGCACAGGTGTCGCTGCTCACCTGCCAGATTTTGTTCTGCTGCCCCTTCCGGGTCCAACGGGCAGAAAGAAAGCACATGGACTTGGTAGGCCTGAGCCGACATCGCAGGCGACTGCACTGGCAACGGTCCACCCAGCAACCCCTCTGCGGGCCCAGACGGCGCAGTCGTTTGTCCTTGCTTTACACTTTTTCCCCACGGGCACGGACCTACGGGTCGAGCGATTCAAAACCAAAGCGGCGTTGCGCTTAACACGAGCACGAGCCCGTGAAGACAGTCAGCCACAGGGCAGAGCGGACGGGGTTGTGGCGAGGTGCTAACTTCGCCTCAAGATTTGCATGTGGTTGGCTGTTGCGCTCTTGTCCAAGAGAGCCGGAGCGAGCTTTTCCTCTTCTATTTTCCTTTTCCCTTCCTGGCCCTCCTTTGTGGCCTTTCCAGGCACATTGGGCCCGCGAAAACGGAGCCTCGTTTTCTGACGACTGCTTTGATCGACGATGCATTTTTTTTGGCCTTCCTTATTGCTGCCAAGTAACCACGTGCACTAGCACCGCAATCAATCGCAGCAGGCGACCAAGAGAAGGAGGGGGACGCGACCCAGAGACCCGGGCTGAGTAGTCTGGACCCAGTGTGAGGAGCCTTTCTTCGGAGCATGCACTCAAAGTTCGACTTAATAAGTGGTGAGGAAGGCGAGTATGAATAGGGGTGCAAGCGCGAGCTCCGCAACTCGCGAAGGTTGTAGACACGACGCACCTGCGCTTCTCTTCGTGAAAGCTTCTGTAGTTGTTGCCACTCCATCCTAATAAATAGGAGACGATGCCAAAACCCCCCCCCCCCCTTTGCACTAATAAAAAATTTTTTATGTCACCCCATACTGGCCCCGAAACCCCACTTGTGTGGCCCAAAACGGTTCCCAAACGGTTTTTGGCGGGCTGAGTCGAGGTAAAGGGGTCTCTGAAGGCCCACGAATAGGCCCAGGTGGGCCCAGGTGGGCCCCGGAGCGGGCACTCAGCGCGAGGGGGAGAGCCCC